>JAOEHY010035455.1:1080-14268 GCA_025447955.1 Psilopsiagon aurifrons | reverse complement strand
ACTATTTTTTAAGTCTTGGCAGATGAGGCCTGGGCCATGTTCATGTCATCGTGCAGAACCCTCCAAAGCAGCTCACAAACCACAACAGACAAGGGGTGTAACAGTCCTCAGGCCCAATATTCAGGTACCCACAGACATTGCTCCTGCCCTGACCCAGAAACCATCTCGCAGAAACTCCAGGAAGGGGAAAAGAGCTGAATGGAAGCATCAGTCCCTCTGAAAATGGTCTCAGCCCTCTTTCTTTGTATTTGCCCACCCTCAGCAGGCTGGCTGGGAGCTACAGTTTGCTTTTAGAAACCCAACAGCCAGGATCTGAAACTGAACTTACAAGTTTGACAGACACAGAGTTTCAGTTGCAGGACTCCTGGATCACAGCTCTGAGAAACGAAAGTCTGTTGTTTCTGAGCAGTTTTCTCTCAGCAGCTTCCTTCTTGGTGCATTTTCTTTCTCTGAAGAAACTTTCAGGGTTTCCTCCTACAGAGGAAACCTTTACACCTTCAGGCCACTGGGGAGGGCTGAGGTCCTACTATTCCTAAAGCTAGAACAGAAAACATATCCCCATTTCCATTTCCCCTTGCACCTGCTCTTTCTCATTCCCACGCTTTCCCTGCTCAACCACCCAGCACTCAAATCCTCCTCTTCTGCACAAACTGTCCAGCCACTTTAGAGAGTGTGGCCTTTGTGTCACCAAAGTAATTCCGAGAAGGAACATGACACCTCCAACAAGACCAAGAAATGTTCCTGAAGAGATCCCTAAGGGCTGTGAGACCCTAAGCCACAGGGTTTGGCACTCAGCCCTCAGCATGCGTAGTCTCTGACCCCCAGTTCCTTTTGTGTTAGCCGGGGAACAGGAGAGTGGGTGCTGAGTTTCTCTCTTGGCTTTGGGCAGGCCAGGGTGCCTTTCAGCTGCACTTGCAGGATTTCACCACCATGTTGGAGAGCTGCTCCACCTTGGGGGTCCTCCCGACATAGTACAAGATGGTGAGTGGCTCCAGGTCCTGGGGAACACAGCAAGGAGAAGCGGATGCCTCAGGGTTCAGCGTGTTGTATAAGCCCAGCACCTGCAAAAACAAAGTAAATGCAGTGAGACAAAGTCAGGAATACATTTAAACTGGCTGAAGATAGGAAGCAAAGCCAAGAGGTCTCTAGGTGTTTGGACTGTGCTCCTCAGAGGGCATTTCCCTCAGATAACCACTACTCCCCTCCCCAATACTCCCTGATTATGGTCTGCCTCTAAGGGTCTCACTTGCCCCGGCCTGACATTTTTTAACTGTAGTAGCCTTGCTCTGTGGCTGATGCTTAAGGGTTGAAGAAGCGCAAGTATTGTCTGCTTTCATCTCTAACTTAGCATGGTGAAGTGTCACAATTTGTGCTTTTAACAAGGCTAGTGTAACTACCCTGGGGCCATGTTGTCTTGCGTTCTGTTAAAGAAACCAGAAGAAAGAACATCAATACTGCTTATTTCAACCAACATTTCTAGACAGCACTGCATGGATGCCAATACTCTTGTGTATCTTCAGTTCCCACGCAGCCTTGAACTGTCTGATGCTTTCTCCCTCCACTCCATTCTCCGAGTCATTACACTACAAAGCTGGAGCCAGGAGAGTGTCCTGTGGGACCCCACTGGATTCCTCCTCCCAGCTGGTCCTAACCCACAGATGATTGTACATTTCAGCCACATAACCATTACAGAACAGTTGCCATGTTTCTTGCCAGAAGTGGCCACTTCTCAGCAGTGAGCAATTTCTTGAGTTGTGGGGCCAAAACATAATCTCACCTGCACTACTGGTATAAACCTATCTGGTATAAACGTTGGGGTCTGGTACATTGTCTTTTTAACTACTTTATCTTTGGAGATAAGAAATATTAAGGAAACATCCTGTTCTATCATCCAGATCCATGTAATCACAGTCATTCTGGCAGCAGGAATCTGGGATACTGAGCAAAGTACCCCTGGCTGTACTACAGGGGTACCACATCCTCTGGGGCAGCTCTACCCAACAGACTGTAGGTTAGAGTGGTGAGAAACTTTTCACCATGTTTTTCCTAAGTGGTGCCAGCAAGCTGTCAGCAGCTATATTGTTCTAAAGGTTTCTTGGATCATTCATCTGACCTTAATGCTTGATTGTTTCCTTTCTTGCTCAAGAAAGGAAAGAACATTAGGAACATTCTAAAATCTCCTTTCTCTCACACTGATTCAGTCCAGTTACCTAGCAGAGAGCTTCTCAGGACAACCAGATGGTAAAGCTACATGCCCATTACTCTTTCTAAGCTGTTCATTCCTGTGCTTTGTCTTGTGCCTGATACCCAGCATCTGTTCACTCCTTCATTCCTGTAGATTGTTCCTGCTGGTATTAGTCCTTGAGTTCCAGTGAGCCTTGCTGCTGTGCAGACTCTCAAGAACATGTTAGCATCCCTTCTGCACTATCATCTGTTCTTCAGCTGAATCTACTTTCTCTAGTAACTTTTTTTAGTGACTGACTCCTGAGGCTAGGTTGCTAGTGAGCTGCTGCATTGTCTGGATTGCCTTTTCCCTCCTGTAGACAAAAGGACAGGATTTTCCTCTGGCTTTTCTTGCCTCAGCAACGGACTGTCTGCTCCTTAATCCGTCTTCTCCCCATGGTACTTCTCCCATCTCTGTGCTTTTCTATTGCTTTTATTTTTTTCCACTCTAGACAATAGCCAGGCTCGGGTAGTGTTCTTCCCAAAGACTGCCTAGTGTACTCATGTTAAACAGAGTTATGCCTAGGTTACCTAAGGACATTTGCTTTCTGTCAGTTTTTACTCGTGAATCTCACTGCCTAGTAGGTTTCTCCCTTCCATAGGTTAGATGAGATTTCTACAGCTGCCTGTGCAGAAGGGAGAGCTTACAGCATAGATATGTTCACTTTTGGACACGGACACAGGTTTCCCTTCACTTTCAGGCTACAGCTGCCCCTGTGGTGGCAGATGGCAGCTGTGTGCCATGGCACAACAGTTTTGCATGACAACCTGTCACAGAGTGTAGAAAAATCCTCTCTTCAGTGCAAACTCCAGGAGAAATATAGGCAGAATTACCAGAGTTGACGTTTGATGTGAACAATTCAGTTGATACTCTGACCATTACCAAATAAGTACCCTAAAACCATCAGTCCTGCTGTTTCACATCTTATCCAAGAGGCAGCATCCTCCTCCTCAACATTTGGCTGGAACCAATGACTCAGTACTGACTCCAAAGGAAGTGCATTTTCCCTGCTGAACCACCTAAGCTCTTCTGCGGTTTCCTTGGCCAGTTTTTCACAAGTATTAATCCAAACTGCTTTTGCTGCTTTGGAGAGACCAGGTGTTGATCACTTGGGGAGATAGGGGGAATCAGAGCCACAAGCCCCGACAGGATGTACCGTGCTGTGAGTGGTGTCTGCGCTGCGGAGGTACGGACAAGGGCCCGAACAAAAGTTAGCAAAGTAGCCCTTAGGCTCGTGGACCCATTTCCAGCCAAGGTCCTGTCGGAAGTCGATGTACAGAGAGCGCACACAGCAATTCTCCTCCAGGTTCCTGAAACACAGTATTAAAACCCAGTGAATCTAAAGAGAGGCTTTATAGGTGACTGTATGATGTGGCTTCCTGAGCAGAACTTGTACCAGCAGTGCCCAGTGGGATGTGGTGTTTG
Organism: Psilopsiagon aurifrons; assembly: GCA_025447955.1. Taxonomy (NCBI): domain Eukaryota; kingdom Metazoa; phylum Chordata; class Aves; order Psittaciformes; family Psittacidae; genus Psilopsiagon; species Psilopsiagon aurifrons. The sequence goes on along the minus strand of JAOEHY010035455.1, from coordinate 10,619 downwards.
CCTGCAGCACATGCAGAGCAGCAGCACAGATGAGCAGTGGCGGGCAGCTCAGCAGCCTGGCACTGTTCATGCCTGCTGGCCCAGGGAGGCAGCACCCCACTTGCCCACAGCAGCACCTGGCTGCTCTCTGGCACCTGGAGCTAGCAGGGTGCTGCCATGGGTCCCTGCCCAAGCTATGCTCCAGGAAACCACTTGCAAGTTTACTTCAATCCAGTGTCTCAGCCAGAAGCATGAAGCAACTCTGCTGTGCTGGCCAGCATCCCCGTCTTGGACACCACAAGAAGCAGCTGGCTGAGATGTGCTCCTCATGTGGCCCCTGTGGCTCCATAGTGACCCACAACCCTCCTGGAGGCCTCTGCCTTTCCCAGTGGCATGAAGTCTCACCCTGCTTGCCCACTTCAGGCATGGGAGGGACCTCATCATTCTCACTTACTGGAAACAGTAGTTGGTATCCAAGGCCCGTTTCTTTCTCTGGCCTCCCAATCCTGGGCTCTCCAGCCGATGTGGGGGTAACATCATCAAGATCAGGTGGGGATTATGCAAGTCTTTCTGCTTCTTCAGGCGCCCCAAGTCCCCACGGCCATAGTCGTCCTCACTGTCAATGCCTTCAGAGGAAAAGAGGATCCACAAAGGAGAAATCAGTGTGGAAGTAGAGGCTGCAACAAGACTTTTCAGTGCATTTAACATTCTCTTGCCTGCCCCTAAACCAGAGCGAAAGGGATTCAGGCACCACGTGCACTTACTCTGGTAACTTCTTCCACCACAGGGACCCCGTTAGTCCTGGTGAATCTGATTGCTGCAGGCCTGAAACAGAGGCTTATGGGCCACCTGTTTTACCATTTGCAAACTCGTGGTGGGGCCATTAATCCATCCCACTCACTCCTGGCTCCAGTCCCAGGACAGGCAGGAAGATGAATGGTTTAAAGAAGATGTCAGATCATTGGCACTCTGCGGAGCAGCTTCAGAAATGGAGCCTGTGGGGGCCAGTGGCTGCAGCCCAGGGCTGCAAGCCAGGAGGTTCCTAGTTCTTAGGCCATCCAAGCCACTGACTCTCTGAGCCACCTCACAAAGGATGCCTGACTCCTTGTGTTTCTGTCACCCTCACTGGAAAGCAGAGCCTCCAGAGAAATCTGAGAAGGCATCAAGCTGCACTTCCCAGAGGACGTTGCAATACAAAATCACTCCTTTCTGCAGGCACTCCTGCAAACCTACCCAGCCTGCACTTTCTTCCATTTCTAACCTATGTACAAAATAGGTGTACCCATATAATCAACATGCAAACCCTGATGTGTGTGCCTGAAGACAAAGGTTATACAATGTATAATGCTCAAATATGCAAAGCAAGACCTTGTTTGTCAGTTTAGATACTCCAGGCTTTCCCTTCCCCAACAGCCTCTCATAACCCAGCTCTTTATCACCTTTGAACTTGATCTCCAAGACTTCGTGCAAATTCTCCAAGATGTCCCCATTGGGCTGAAAAGTGTGGCAAGGACAGTGTATGCTGATTTCCAGGCCAAGGTTGGACTCTGCAAAGAAGACGACTCCGTGAGAAACAGTCTTCGATAGCTGGGACAGCTCCTGGCACAGGGAAGTTTCACTGAGGACACTCACTGTGGTAACTTCTAGACTGCAGGTCAATCTCAAATTCAGGGATGCTATCAGAGTTGGGGACAGAAGCTGCCTTGGAAAGGAGAATGGAAAGCAGAATCTTGTGGCTTCACCTGTGCAAAAAGCCTTGCTCTTGCTAAAGGGAGTTCCCTGCACAGGTGAGAAGGATGCTCCTGGTTATGTTTTTTAGGCTATTTAGCATCCAAAAGCATTTGCGAGCTCCAAGGAGTTCCACTGGAACACAAGTATTTTGAAGAGCTGGCTTGCGGTGTCTGTGTTAAATCAGTTTTGCCATCCTCAGTACCTGTCTACTCTCTGGCTTCTGGTTAGTGTCTGAAGGAGATGTGAAAATGAGCGGGTTGGATACGGACAAGTAATTTCACTGGAAGCATTCTTCTCAGCAGCTGCAGCCTCCTGTTTTGTTGAACTGCTAGCGGTCTAAGTCACACACACTTTCCAGAGGCAAGTCTATTTTCATAATAACTTCCTGGACCAGTCATGCTGTGTGGGCCTGACTAAGGGAACGTAAGACTCTTATGAAAGCTTCTTTTTTATGTTGTGCCATGAATTAAAACATCTGGCTCCCCTGGGCACTGACGAGGTGCCTAGCACCTTTTTTCTCAAGCACTGTATACTCTGTGATGTCTTGTCAGTTAGCATGCCTGCCCAGAGCTCCCTGCAGTTCCAGCCCTGAACTCCAGCCATCGGGACACAACTTCGATTGCTTGAAAAAGGAGGAGCTTACGAGCTCACATCTTACCCTTCCAAGGAGCAGCTGCTTGCCAGCACCTGAATTCCAGTTTGCAGTGGCACCTATCTGCAAGGCCAGTCCAGCTTTGAATCATGGTGCCTAAGCTCCCAGCTGTAAATGGGGTCAGTGTTCTCGGGGGGAAGCTGCCCTGTAAGTATCTGCTGGGCTGCCCAGGGGTGGAAAAGGTATGTTCTCTGCAGTGCTAAAACCTCCATCTGTCTAGGTGTGTCAGGCTCTGGTATTTCCTCACCTTTATACATGACAAGCTGTAAACAGCTAAAGAAACTGGGATTCTTGCCATTTTTTTCTCCCTATTAGATTTGCTTTATTCCACATGAAAATTAAACCAGAGCAAGTCTGATTTTTTATGTATTACAGATCATAGTTTAGACAAGCAGAGGGGTCCCCTCTGGGCTTAGAATCAAAGAACAAAAAGAAGTTCCAGCATGTCTCAGTGAAACCAATTTCCTCCTCCAGAGGATGAATCCTCATTCTGACTCAGCCCACAGAGCTACGCAGTGGGGACTCCAGGACAGAGCTGGGAATCTAGCAAACGTCACGCACTGAGGTAGCTCTCTGGGGGAAGGTTTGTTCTCAGACTGAAAGGAGCTGCTCTCTACATGAACCAAGCTCCTGCAGAAAGGGGAGCAGAGCAATATTCCTGTCAACACTGATCCACATTTCTACAGATGCCTCAACAAACGGTCCAGCTAAGCCCCCTACCTCTGTGCAGAAGCCACTCACGCACAGTCTCGGTGACATCGAAGGACAGCCACTCAGGGGAGCCCCGTGTCTGCACATTTCTGCCACTGAGGTAGCGCTGCTTTGCTATGTGCTCATCCGGCCGAAGGATCTGCGCGAAAAGGAGTGGTAGAGAGAATCAGCCAGTGTCGCTCATATGGAAGGTACAGCCTTGGGTCTTTAGTTTTTCCACAGCTTGCTAAAACCTAATTCAGAAGATTGGTCCTGGCAAATAGGAATACGCTGGCACCTGATTGGTCCTGACACCAGGAATACGCTGGCACAGGTGAGAGGACATGCTTCACAACCAATCTGGATACCAGAGTTGCCCAGCAGTGGGAAATAGAGCATCTTGCCACAGGCCCAGCGAGCCTACTGAGTCCTACACTGTGGTGTTCTCATGTGTCCTGCACTCTTCAACTCCTATCAAAGCACACCCGCATTGATCAGGTTTGGAGACCTCTCCCCCTCCTCTGACATCATTTCCTGCTTCCAAACAGCCCGAGCCTGTGCAAAGTGTGCCTTCCTGCAGGACCCCAAGTTCACTGCACAGATCACTGAACCTATGGAGAAGCTCTGGGATTGCCTCTTTGTCAGTTGTGTCATCTGTCGGAGAATTCCTCAGACCTTTGAAGCTGAATTCCAGGAAGCCCTCAAAAGCTACCAGCCATAGGGCAATTATAGCTGTGCTTTTACTGCAAAGCAGGCAGACATTAGCTTGTGGGAATGTGCCACCTGGATGTTGGACTGTACCATTAGCTGGGTGGTCCAGGCCAACCTAAGACCACTTTGAAACCTGAATCAGGCCTTATTCTGCCAGGGGAGTCCATGAGTTCAAATCAATCTCCATGTAAGTACTGGTGCCATGAATGGTGCCCCTGAGGAGCTGCTGCTGAAGGAACTTTGAAAGCAAACATTATTTTTCCAGTAAATCAGTAACAAGACAGTGAGCTCCACCCATTGGGATTTGCACCAACTGTACTGTGACAGTAAAAAGAACAAAACTGTCAAGAGACCCAAGTAGCAGATGTGACACACAGGTCAGGACTGCTGCAGTGGTGAGGAGCTCTCCTTCCAACCCCCATCTCAGTGCAGCAAAAGCTGCAGTGGGCCCCATGCCAGAGTGCCCAGAGCAGCCAGCCTATGTGACTGGGGAAAGGACAGCACCACACTGTGAAAGGAAAGAAAGGTGACTGTATCGCTGCATATGCTGGAAGAAGCCTGGGGTATGGCATGCAGTCTCTCCTGTCTTCTGTGGCCCTGCACATATCAACTGAGGCAGGCATAAAGGAGCCAAGCTACAATGGGCTCAGGCACAACGAAAGGTGAGAAGAATACTCACCTGGAACAGCTCAATGCGCTGCTCACTGCGTTTGGAACTTGGATTGGGCACACGCAGCACCCGAAACTCGGCCCGGAACAAGTTGGTGCTGTTCTTCTCTGCCGAGGACACATTAAAACGGAACACGTTGGAGGTGACACCTTTTGGACAAATGCCCAACTCGTCTAGGAGAAAGAAAGATGGAAGGACTGAGAACCATAGGTCAGAGGGGCAGGATCTCAAATATTTAAACAATATTTGCAGCTAGTGGGGCCCATTCACAATAGGGCTGATGGCGTGAGTGATCATCCTGGAGACATGAAGCCAAGGTGATCCCATTGCTATTGAATCGTAGTCTTACAAACCCTGTCATTGTCTGCTGTGGTGAAAGCCAGCCAAGTGTCCACAAAGCATGAAGTGTGGAAGATACTTCAGGGCAGTGACTATTGAGCGTGTACTGAAAGAACGTGACTTTTAAGATCAGTTCTAACTCATAACCTGAAGAAGGAATTCATGAATAGTACTAGATACAGAGTTCTTCAAGAACAGAGTAATAGAGCTGAGAGGCCTGTGGAGATTGGACACATGAATAGGAAATGTTCTGTGTGTTGATGTATGCCTGCTGAACAGAAAAATACCTTTCACAGATGCCCCAAAAAAGTGCAGGTAAAAGCTACGAGGTCCAAAACAGTGTCTTCAAGAGAAAATAAGTTTCCCTTCAATGGGACCATTTTGGTCCCATTGAAACATCTTTGTTGTTCCTCTCCTATTGACCTCTGTTAGTCCTCCAAGGCTTCAACATCATAAAGGCTTCCTGCAGACAAGACACAGCAGCTCCTGCTCTACGCCCACATGCAGGTTTGTTTGCAGCCCTCTTGTATGAGCTCTGACTGTTGTCCAGTGCAACGTGAGGCTCCTGTCAGCTGATAGTTGTTTTCTTAACAGAAAACCAAACTATCCCCTGTTTTCAGCCACAGTTCCAGCCTGTGGCATATAGGCTAGAAACCCCAATTGAAGAAAACTTCCAGTTGATTCCTGAAGCTGGCCCCTCTCTGCAGAAACACTACTGTCTCTCCAGCGAAACAGCAGCTGAGCACCAAGGTTCACGTCCCACGCCAGGTTCTGGTTTGAGCAACACTAATGCACTTCCAGAGTCACGTCCATGAAGATGAAGGTTGCTTTCTTGCTCTAAACTCAGATCCAGCAAGAAGGAGGCTGACAGTTTACAAAGATGTATTCTTTAGGAGCTAAAGTTTTACTCAGTAAGCTAAAGCTAAAGCTCACACTGGGCTTTAACTGGAGGTGGGGGGTGGGGAGTCATCTGCACCACTGAATGAACAGCTTCCCATACAGGAAAGTCTCTGCCTGCTATTGAAGAGATGGATGTTCAGTAGTCCCAGGAGACCAGACCCCACTGCTGCCATGAGCTGATATGCTCAGCTCAACAACCCTGCAGTGCGAATATACACCTAGCCATGTGAGGACACCTACTGTGCGGACTCCACCACTGTGACCAGTTCTACGTTTTATGCCACAGAAAAGCACAGCAGAAAAACCAAACTCTGATCTCATTAACTGCCCAAAGGCTTCCTACCTGAAGCCTAACACTGGCAACTGTTCTGCATCCTAGACTTAGGTAGATACTGTGTTTTAATACCCCCCTTAAGCTGTTTTGCAGTCCTAGCCCTATTAATGGTGCTGTTAATAGCCTGCCCTTCCATTTAACACCTGGCTGCCTGTCCATGAGGGATGTGCCAGTAATGTCTTAATCAGAAATGCCGTTCTAGATCAGACCAGTGGTCAGCCTAGCCCAGTATCTGTTTGCAGCAGCAGTCCTTTCTCTGACAATCTGTTCGAGGCTGCAGATTCAGTCCCACACCACAGTGCAGATGAGAGACAAAATGAATTTTTGTTTATCCTTACAATTTATGGCTGTTACGCAGCCATGGTGGTAAGAGGTTACTGTATCTGCTGTATTTTCCCTGCTGTCCCCATATTGCCTTCTACCTACTTACTTTACCAGCAAGGTGCTGGTGTCCCAGGAGACCTTCCTAGTGGAAACATTAATAGCTGTCTTCCCTAAGAAGTTTCATGTTCCCTTCGTGCCCTGGGAACAAGCCCTTTGTGATGGGGAGATGGACATGCATTCTGTGTTTCACTGTGAACACTGTGCGGTTGGTGCCTGCTTCTCACAGCAGTGTCCAGGACACAGGTCACACACCCAGGAAGCTGACTGCTTTGGGGCAGAGTACTTTCTGCAAGAGGGCACACACAAAGGAGGCGAGGGGATTTTTTCAGGGAACTTGGTCCAGGCCCAGCTCAGGTGTGTTAATCACACTGGAATCCGGATGTGCCCACCTTCCACCTACCAGCATGGAGCAAAGCCTGGAGGCAGTGCTCCTGCAAGCTCTTCCAGTCCACATCACTCAGTTGCAGTAACTGAGTCTGGAGACAGGGAATCTGTGACACCCTGTGTACCGATGCCAGGCTATGTCTTACACGACAGGATGTATCCTCACCATCAGACCCTGCTATTAGTGTGGAACCCAGACGGCCCAGAGCTGTTGACTGCACAATGAGGCCAGTAGCCTCTTAGTGTGGACATGTAACAGAGAGCAGGTTCATTTGGGATCTTCCCTTTTCCTACCACTGCTTTCAGTGAGGTGCAACTTCTCCATGTGTGCCCATCCTACACAGCTGCTGTTCCTGGGAAGCCCCAAGAAGGCTGACGGATGTGCCATCAGTTTGATGTCAAAAAAGAGCAGGCTGTCTGTGAGCAGGTATTGCTTCACTCTGTAGTGCACCACTGCAACTTCAAGGTGTTCCATGCCAAAGCTGTGTAACTTTGAATTAAAAAATACTGATTCTGCTGGAACTCTGCAGGTGGCAGATTTGGAGGGAAGAGACGCTTCGCCCCAGTGACCCATGGTTTTGATTGCCCTGTCTCTGAAGCTGGCTTGGAAAATGGCATCTGTTTTTCCTCAGGAAGGTCAGCAAAGCCATTTGCAGGACCACTGCAGATGCTCTCTGAATTTGAACCTAACCAAACCAGTGCCTAAGGGGGTCTGAACCCCCATGAGTTTTCGGAGAACCTTGAACTGAATGGCTGGTCAAGACAGAGTTATTCTCTGAAAGAAAGTCCCTGTAATTCAGGAAATGAGCCTGACAGGCACAGCAAAAAACCATTCCGTAAGTTACCCAGCAGCTCAAAGTAGGGATGGGGAACCTGGTCCTGAATATCCTTCCTTCCTAGAAGGATGGGGCTCTCCACACTGCCATCTTTGCTCCTCAGCTCTCTTGACATTTGGGCCTGAAGTCTTTGAGAAGGATGAGTTATCTGAGCCAGCGAGCTGCTTGACTAATAGTCTGGAGCTAGAACAGTTCGTGTGTATGCGAGTGTGCGTGCACACATGCTTCAGACTTGTCTGTCTCGTCCTCGCAGTTCCTTCAATGGAGCAGTCCTCCCTTCCCCCCAGAGGCTGCCCCTGGCTCAGCGCGTGCTCTGAGATCACCACCTGGCACAGGGACAGAGCCATGGGAAAGTTGAACATCGGCCACTTCTGAAGACACGGGGCCAGATTCAGCCATGGTGCAAGCGATGAAACTCCCCAGGTTTCAAAAAGAGCGCATCTCCTGACACCACAGACTGACTGCAGCGCATCTCTCCCACTGTGACCCAACTCCAAAGTGCCCTCTTTCTCTGGTGGTAGCACCTGTGCTGTCCACTCCCAGGAATTCAATCTCAGCACTACTTGGTCTTTTGAACCCGCTGCTCAGCACCTTGCCCCAGTGTCCTACAGTGACAGGTTCATTCATTTCCATAGGAATCTTCCCCAATCCACAGTCCCTCCTCACTGTTCCTTCTCATGCACCACATCTTCATCCCTCTTCCCTCTCTGCTTTATCCAGATCAATTCCTCTGACTTCATTTCCCGCTGCTGTGCTTTCCCCACTTCCTTCCCCAGAACACACTGGTTCACAGTGAGGCTGGACTGTTTTTCACAGACACCTGGTTTCCCCATATATTTTTAGAATTTCCCAAATGACACTTCAGTAGGTCAAAAATGCTGAAATACGGGTAAGCTGCTGTACTCCGTGCACCTTCTGTTCCTTGGGTCTTGGTGCCTCCTGAGCTAAGAGCTAATCATATAACCATATGGAGTGCAGTCTGCTACAGATTAAGTGAAATTTGTAGCATTACCACACTGTAACTCTTATTCCAGCTCATCATATGTCAAGATTAACATAAACCTGGCAGACTAAATGCATTCTGAGGCTGCCTGCACCAAGTCGCAGCTCCTCCCCAGAACTACTAGCATTCAGATCTTGTCCACAAGATTGCACTACATCACGGGAGGACACCCTGGATAGTGGTATGACTGCATGCCTGCCAACATCTTCCAACCCTAAGCACAGACTGAAGGGTTTGCTTCTGCCTACATGTGCTCAGCATCTGCAGTCCGCTTGGGGTTCATATCTGCTGTCTCTGTCTTTGCATCTGCATCTGCTCAGCTTCTGCACCTGAATCTGTTTAGTGTCCGCATCTGGGCCTGCTCATCATCTGTTCCACACCTGCTCAACATCTGTCATGTTTCTTTGGTGCCTGTGTTCTCTCGGGGGTCCCCTTGGCACCACTGTCTGCTCTGCACCTGCTCAGCATCCCCTGTTATCTTCTATTCGCTCTCTGAAGCCTCACACTACCCGAGTAACACTCTCGACAGTGTAACTCCAGTCAGCAGCCTCTTCAGCAAGTGCCCCCCAACCCCTTCTCTACGGACAGTGCGAGTGCTGCACAGGCAGACCAAGTTGCCGGTGTCTCTGCGGCAGACGCTGGAGCTCCAGCAGGGAGGAGTCCGTCTCTACCTGCCCGTCACCGAACACGAGACCCGCACCCAGTCCAGTGCGCAGCGTTCACTCCACACGCAAGCTGCATCCCGCACATGTCCGGGCTCCACACACTGACTCGCCCCGCCGTTCCCGCCTGAGGCCTGGGCCGACGCTGCCCCCGGATCCGCTACCTGCGCAGGGGGCAGCTCCCGCCCCCAGAGCCGCGCCAGCTGCCCGGGGGCTCCCCCGCCCGGCAAAGGCAGCACTGCGCACCCCCCGACCGCGCTTGCC
>JAOEHY010035453.1:0-17353 GCA_025447955.1 Psilopsiagon aurifrons | reverse complement strand
CCGGCCCGCCAGGGGGCGGCCGCGCCGTGTAAGCAGCCCCGGTGTTGCCTAGCAACAGCGCGGCGGGCCCGCAGGCCGGTGCGCGGCCCACCTCGGTGATCACGTCGTGCAGGTAGCGGAAGGGCGGCTTACTGAGCAGCCGGTCGGTGAGAGGCGGCTTGCGGATCACCCGGCCCAAGGACTCCTGCGTGCGCCGCACCACCGCCTCGTTCATAGCGGCGGCGGGACGGCGCCGCCACCGCCGCCACCGCCGGCACCCAGCATTCCCGGCCTGCCCCGCGGCGCGGGGCGCCTCGCTGCGCAAGCGCAGAGAAGCCACAGGCGTTGCTAGGCACAGAGCGGCCCTAGCCACAGGGGGGAGGCCTTCGCCTCCGTCCGGCCGCAGCCCCGCAGCCCCTCGCTGCCACGGGGAATGCCGCTCTCCACGCCATAGGGGCTCACACAGCATTTGGCAGCAGGCAATGCTTAAGGGGGAGGTGCCACAGAGGAGCCTTGACCCTTCAGGAACAGAGCCCCTGCTCTCCCCCCTCCAGGGACCCACAGGCAGGGCCTGAGGAGCCCAAGGCACACCAGGGGAGGGAGAGGCAGTGCCTGCGCCCAACCGGCGGCAGAAGGGCACCAGGGAGCAATCCCCAGGCAGTGAGACAAGGGGAATGGCTTTAACTGCCAGAGGGGAGACTGTGATGAGCTCTTAGGCAGAAGCTCTTCCCTGTGAGGGTGCTGAGGCGCTGGCACAGGGTGCCCAGAGCTGTGGCTGCCCCATCCCTGGCAGTGTTCAAGGCCAGGTTGGACACAGGGGCTTGGAGCAACCTGCTCCAGGGGAAGGTGTCCCTGCCTGCGACAGGCACTAGAACTGGATGGGCTTTAAGGTCCCTTCCAAACCCAATCTGTGCCTCTCTGACTCAGGAATGACAAGGGCTGAATATTTATGCCTTAATTACAAGGCAAGCTCAGCACAAACTCCCAAAGCAGAGCTCCTGGCTCCTTCCTTCCCAGTTCCTTCCATCCCCACATGCCTCTTCCCTCTGGGTGTTTGTACAACCAACATCCTTCAGAATACATCAGCTCTGCTCAACGGCCACAGAGGGAGGACTGAAGTGAGCAGGAACTGGTTTTGCTTTGTCACATCCCCCTTTCCTGCAAACTGGGATGAGTTACAAAGAAAAGAGAACACACAATTCTCCCACAGTAGGAATCCCAGAGTGGAACACTCAACTCACCCTTTTACAAGTGCTGCACCAGGAACACATACCATAGACAACCACTCTTTAGCAATCCATGCTTCTCACTCTATGCTGAGCCATGCTCCATCAGTTGATATGTGGCAGTTCCTCTGAAAAACAGACCAGGTTTAATGTCATATGCACAAACAAGGAGCTGAAATCACGGGTAAGTAAATGCTAGAGCATGCTCTCTGAAACTAAACCCTAAAAGTCCATTTCATCTGCACTAAAATCCCAATTCTCCCTTGGAACCCAGGTCTTGGCACAGAGCAACCGCAACCTCCTTGGGGAGACTTCTTCCATAGAGATCACCATGGTGTCCTGGGAACAGATTTGAACATTTAAGCTCAGTGAACATTGTGCCCCATCCTAGGTTAGAAACCAACTCACCCCACTCCCAAGCTGTGCATCACTGAGACGTAACAGAGATGAACCAAATACACATATAGAAATGGCTTTTTATTTAGTGCAGAACACTTGAAAAATAGGAATGAAAGCTTTTCCAGGCTTTGGAATATACATCATCAACTGTGGAATCACAACGACTCCGTTTTACAAAGGTGTTCCCCCTCCCCACCCTCATTTTTAAGGAACTTTCTCATTGTGGAACATCCCACAATCGTTTTAAGGAAAGAAAAAGAAAAGACAATGCATTTTGAGCCAACATTAGAAATAATCCAAGACTGGTTCAGTGCAGGAGCTGCTACATTACACTTGGACAAAGGCACATACTAAAACCCCAACCTCAGCACTTGTAATCCCGATCTAAACCGCTCCAGAGGCTGTGCTTCCAAGAGACTGGAGTATCTCAAAGGTAATGGGGAAGGATGAGCTCAGCACAGCAATCCAGTAAGGAACTCAAGAGGCAGCAAATGAAATGCAATGCAATGGGACAACCTGCAAACACAAACCTTTCTTGCTTACCTTTCTGTAAAGCCTGGCTCAAGAGCACTTGGTGAGAGGAAAGAAGGTGATGCACAGTAAGATGGGGAAAGCAACTGCTGCCCTCAGCCAGGAAATCCACCGAGAGAACTAAGATTGCAGAGCCAAGTAAAGCCAACCTAGAGCTGAAGCAGTGGGGAAACTGAACTGTCCCCTTCTCCCACTGCATTAGTGTTGTAAGTACTAAAAAAGTGTTGACAGTGATATTGAAACATCAGTTTCTACCAAACATTGATTCCCAGCCTCAAGCACAAGCAAAATAGGGTCTTTCATCAGGTAACTACAGGCATCTCAAACCTGAGAGCCAATCTCACAAGCATTCCATAACCATTTTACTCGATACTTAAGAACCTTTGATCCAGCATTCAGCGAGTAGTCAGCCACACACATCCCCTGTTAGGAGGCTGTCAGTCAGCTTTGTGACCCCAACAGTAACATTTCCATTGCCTCACATGTACCATAGGAACAAATCAGAGCTATTGAAAAGATGAGAAATGAGGGAAAGTCCTCTCAAGAAGACTGAAACTAAACCAAACCTTCTTCCAGAGTACAAAAAAACCAACTTAAACCCAAACACCAGACCCACCAATTTTTTCCATACTTTGTTAATGAAACTTATGGACAACAAAAAAGCCCTGCAACTCTAAAATGCAAGCTCAGCACACTGCTGCTCCATACCACAAAGAAACTCCACGGCTTACACCTTGCAGATTCTGAATTTGCTCTTCTTTGAGCCAATTTTGTACCCTTTGACCAGAGATTCCTGTATTCCCCTCATTCCTGACTCAGCCACCACAGGCTTAGGTTAAGAGGTAAAAGCTAATCCTGGTATCATCAGTAACTTCAGTGATCAGAGATGGGAAGAACCAAAGGAAACCTCTAAAAGGAGATGACTCTGACTGCATCAAGAACCTCAGCAAACTCAGCAGTGATGGTGCAAGGCATCAGCATCTGACCAAAAAAATTTAGGGTGATTACAAAACAGTCACCAAAAGGTTCTACAATATATTAAATCCATTTTCTCATGGATAAAGTGCATTTAACTAGCCTGAGAATAAGTACCACATCGATAAAGGGATGCTAAAGAACTTCCCCAGGAGAGATCAGAAGAAAATTGGAGCTATCCTGAATCCACTTTGTCTCCATGATTCTTCAAGATGCTTCGGGGCATAGCTTCTTGCTGCTCCTGGTGAGGTTACTCCATTCCAATCGAGTACATGGGTACTATGGTCTGGTGAGCAAATCATCTCCTGCTGCTATCTGAAAACACCCACATTGATAGAAAGAGCCACTTCTGGTTTACGATGCTTCATGTTGAGCTTCTCCTCAGAGAAGCCCAGGTGCTGTAAGCGCTCAGCTTGCCGGCTAGTGAAAAGAGAGACAAAACAAGATATCCATTATTGGTAAAGTATTATTTGACTCTTCAACAGGGACTGTAGGAACAGGACAAGGGAATGGCTTTAAGCTGCGAGAGGGGAGATCCAGATGAGCTCTTGGGCAGAAGTTCTTCCCTGTGAGGGTGCTGAGGTGCTGGCACAGGGTGCCCAGAGCTGTGGCTGCCCCATCCCTGGCAGTGTTCAAGGCCAGGTTGGACACAGGGGCTTGGAGCACCCTGCTCCAGGGGAAGGTGTCCCTGCCTGTGGCAGGGGTTGGAGCTGGAGGAGCTTTGAGGTTCCTTCCAACCCACACCAGTCTGGAATTCTATTAGTGTGAAGACTCAGCTACAACAGCAGCAAGAGCCTGGACTAGAATGTGATTTCCACAGAGTTGTAAGAATGACATTTCAAGCTCACCCTTGCAGGCCCAGGCCAGCCAAGGAGTTCATATTTCATCTCCAAGGGCAGGATCAAACATTGCAGTGTGTTGCAAGAGAACAAACTAAGGCTGAGGGTAGGACCACAGCACTTAAAGCCAGGAGTTTCACCCACCTGAACACTACTTCCGGGAGGAATACTGGAACTGTGTGCTCTAAGAACACCCAGCTAGCACTGTCCCAAAAATTTATGTAAGTACGAAACTAGGCTGAAAACAGCAAAGAACAGTTGATGTTTCTAATGAAGAAGTGTCAGCACTCAATACCTTTTCTTCTTTTCTAATATAAGCTGCCTTTGTTTCTCTTTCCCAATGTCATCTCTCAGTGTGCTGAAGTCCTTTGTGTCATCAAGGAGAAGGTTCTGGTGTGGAAAAAGATTTGGTAGATGAAAAGTTTGAAGCTTAAAACTATCTCCCACCCGTTGCTCAGTTACACAGGGAGTTTTCAGAGCATTTCGTCTAACCAGCGTGACAGCCATTCACTTCCAAGTTAACCAAGTGGGAAAGTACAACAAGGCAAAACAGTTTGTTGACTCCTCCGTTTAGTTTTTGCATTTAACAGTGAATTTGCCTTATTCAGAGACTATATCCTGCTGTGTAGTTCTTTTGGACAGAAACAGATGCATAAGAATTCTTTGGATAATGTAATGGGTTGCAATTTACAAGATGACTTTTAAAGGGTTCTTGGGTTTTACTCAGAGCTGACAAAAAAACCCAACAGTGAATAAAATGAGGGCAAAAAGATCCAGATCCAGTTTGTTTTGGACAGGATTCAAGAGCAGAGCAGAAAGTGACTGAGAGCTGCATCAGAGCACCTCTGAAGTACTGCCTTCTAATGCCAGCACCCAGATCTAAGAGGGAAAAGCATGAAGCTTCCATCAGGTTGCTAAAGAACAAGAGACAAAGACAAAAAGGCACCAGGAGTGACAATTTTCCTACCAAAACAGTGTATTGTCCATATCCACATCCCAGTACTTTCATGGAGATGTAGCAGGATGCATGAAACTTAGGAAGAGGTTAAGAACCTAAATTGGCTCCTAAAGAGGTGCCTGAACCTAATCCTTGTGCAACAATGAAAGCCAAGTTCATTCACCTTCACCCCAATGATATCTCCATCCTTCAGGTGGTATGGTGCTGCCTGTAAACTCTCCATCTTTTTCTTTCTTTTCTTCTTGGAGGTTTTCTGTGTCTGAGGGAAATCAGAGCAGAAGATTCCTACATCAGAAATCTGCTTTAACACGTCCGCTCACGAACTGCAGCATAAGCCAACACTTACTTCTCCCACCCATACCACTGTCGGATTCTGTCATTCCAGGTCTTACCCAGCTGGATATTGGCAGCCACTCAAATCTTTCAGGGAAATACTTGGCTATTTCAATTTTCTCAACAGGGAGACAATAGTGAGCAGCCACTTTCTGCCTCAGTGCCCAGGCTGTGCATTCCTTGGAGATATCCCACACCAAATCCGTGGAGTCATAGTAGTCCCTCTCCCCTGGTACTCCCATCTGGACTCGAAGCAGCAGTTCATGTGGGCTGTCATCAGAAAGGAGAAACAGATCATTCCAGTAAGTCATGCCTTCAGAATCCAGAATTCCCAGTTTTCACTTCCTTCTGCCTTCCCTTTCTCTTTATGGAAAGCAGAAAACAAGTTCCAAAGTCTTCTCCCAGACTGAGAGCTGCAATGCTGACAGACAGTATTTAACAGCAAAGCTGCTCAGTTCAGTCTCATCTCAAATGCACTGCTGTAAGAATGAAGTATCTGAAGACCTTACCCCAAATTCTCTTCTTTCTGCAGAGGTTCTATGCAGATTTCCACCCTGGCACCCAGCCTATAGGCACTGAAAGCAAAACAAAGATGATACAAATCACTAGTTTAGCTAAGTAGATCTGTACTTATCTGGAAACCCAAAGCAAGAGGCGATCAGAACAAAACTGAAAACCTCAGAAAAGGACAAAAGTGGCATTTAAAAATCACCTAAAAATCAAGCTCAGCAGAGTAAGTGCTGAATGCTCCATCCCTGGCAGTATTCAAGGCCAGGTTGGGCAGGGCTTGGAGCAACCTGGTTGAGTGGAAGGTGTCCCTGCCTGTGGCAGGGGTTGGAACTGGATGATCTTAAAGCCCTTCCTAACCCAAACCAGTCTGGGATTCTATGATCACATACTTACACCATCCCCTTTCACAGCTCTTGAGTTAAATAATGTGCTTGGCACAATATGGAATTAACCAGAAATGAGCCTTCCGGTTCTGTTCGACTGAGTTCATTTCTTTCTCCACCAATCCCCCACCCCACAACCCAGCCAATAACCAGCCTGTCCCACGGCTGCTTGCGCCTTCAGCACGAAACCTACTTCAGTTGCTGCTTGTTGCTTCGTAAAAGCTTGCCTGGGCGCTTACTGTCCACTGTCCATGCTCTGAGGAATGAGGGCAGGGGGACAACCTGCTCCTGGCAGCATGGTAAGGTCAGAGCCTGAAAAAGAAACACTTCCATAGTTTCTCAGCTCAGTACTGAAGCTATCAGGATCAAAGTATTCATATTTATTCCATCCCAGCTATTGCTCGTGGCTACAGGTAGTGGCAACAATTGACATATTGGCTTTTCAACCTCAAAGCAAGTTGGACTTCACTCTCTCCCAACACTTCCCAATTGAAATTACACTTCAAAAATGGACCACATTCCTTTTTTGAATCCAAATTTGCACAATAAGGGTATGAGGCTGATGGAATCATTGCCCCAGTCTCCAGCCAAGCACTGGACAAGCTCCTCAAAACCCTTACCAAGGACACAATGCTCATTTCATGCCAAGACAACTCTTGTTCATAAGATGCAAGTAAACAGTTTTTCATAGCTGTAGTTTGGCAGAGAGTGCAACTCAAGTTGAGTGAGCGTTGCTATGGACCAGAATGAGGTGAGATATCCTTCCCCATGTAGTGTAACTAGAACAACCAACTGTCTACACAATAAAGAACTTTATGACAGGATTGGTTTATGTCTTTGGTGGGTTTGGGATTGGGTTTTTTAGTTGAGGTATTAAAATTATACTTCTATGGTTAAAGAAAAAGCATAAAAAGGCACCTCAGTTTCTGGCCTGCCTGAATGACAAACACAACCTTCTGTGCATCAAAAGCAATTCTTTCTTCATTAGATCCAATATACAAAGCACAAAAAAAGGTGCAACAAGCTACTAACAGGAACAACATGGAATGAAGAGTGGCTTTTTAGGAAGTGCTTGTACATGTGTGCTTCTCCTGAGGGATTTCTATACTGTGAAATAAAGGTAGGACTCAAGCCAAGTTCCAGATGAAGTGCAACAAGGCTTCTGAGGTCAGGACACATGAGAGGTAGAATGGCAACTGCAGGGGATGCACTAAGGAAGTGTCTGAGCTACATGCTCCAATTGCCTCTTGGTACTTACCACTGAACATGGCATATAAGCAAATGCCATATCAGAACATACTGGAGACAAAGGAAAAGGAAATAGAAATAGGTATTAATAGAGCTCAATTAATCCCGGTGTTGCTGGAAGTTTCCAAGACAGGAGAACATCTAACCTGCATCTTCAGATCTTCCAAAGAAGCTTCTCCTGCTATTTCTATAATGCCAGCATAGCAAAGATCCACGTCTGTGTGGATGTGTTCTGGTGAATCTTTAGATGAGAAGGAGAGGAAGAAATAAACAACAGAAGAATCAACATGACTTTGTTCAGCATCCTACGACATAAGTCACTTTGAAGTGAGATTTCCCTCACAAAAGGGACCTGACCTTATTTAGTTTTGGAGATCAGTTAGAACACTTAATACATAGTTAATAAATACATGGTTTTTAGTTCCCAGACAGGAAGAGTTCCAACTGATCCTATAGTGCAAATCTGAAACCCAGGGCAAATTCCATTTGTAAATAGCATCTATTCATTGGTTATAACTCTGATATGTAGAGCATGGTGCAAGGAATGTTCCAGCTGCTCTTACCTGTGCGACTGAATCATTAGGAGTAAGATCAGAGACAGTCAGATAGAAAAGGAGACAAATGCAAAGAGACCTTCTCAAAGGTCTTGTTCTGCAGCACAACTCACCAGCAAAGCAAGGGTGTTACTTTTCCTGTAGAAAATTGGTTTCCCATTTTCCAATGTTGTCCCCAATTACATTTCTTCTTTCCCAACCCTCCCTCAATATTCCTACCCTGGCTGCTTTTTGATTTGGATTTCAAAAGAAGGGGAGATATACATTAGACATTAGGATGGGGCTTGAAGCAACCTGCCCTAGTGAAAGGTATCCCTGCTCATGACAGGGGGTTGGAACTGAATGAGTTTTAATGGCCCTTCAACTCAACCCAGTTTATGGGATTCTATGAAAAGCAGGTTCAAATACCCTGTGTAAGATCTTTAATGCTGTTTAAAATGTACTCATCACTCCTTTTACAGCTTCTCAAAAAGCAACACAGCCTGAAATAAATTAAATGTGATATCAGGAATCTGGCATTTAAAGCCAATCACCTCTGTGCTCACAGAGCAGATACTTCACAGTACCGCCACTGCCTTCAGGTACAGAAAAGCCATTTTACTTGTGACAAGAAGAGATCCCCTATTCAAAATTACCCTTGACTTAGAGTAGCTGAGGAACATCAGAACCCCACCACCCAGCACTGGTGGTCTTGTGAAAACTGCAGCTGCCTCCTAAGTGGCTCCTCTCACCATAAACTTGCTGATTAAGCTCACCTCCTGCAGGAGACACCTGCAAAGCATCCATCTGGCAAGTCAGCCCATTCACTTGGTCTTGTACAGGCTCTCCGTGTTTCTTAGGACTTGAAGACTTCAACCACCAGATGGGTATCTTCAGGAAGCCCTGGAAAGTGAACAGAAAGTACCAGGGAGCTCAAGTGCAGAAAAGGAAAAGTTCCACCTTCATCTCAGGAAGAAGGAGAAGATTTGTTCACATCTGAGCTGCTGTAACCAACTCACGCTTCCTCCTTGTAGAAGGACAGGAGTGCAACCGCTCCATCCTCCTGCAGCCCCATGGCCTCATCGTGGCTCTGCTGTCACACTACAGATCCAACTGAGTGACAATTTTGCCTGGAGCTTTGGACACAGATATGACCTTACCAGAGGAAGCTGGGTTCATCTAAACCCACTTTTGAGGTGGAGAAATTAGAGGTGGCTGCAGGAACTACCCACAGAAAGGAAGAGGTGTGAGATGGGAGACAGCCTGGTTGCGTGGCTTATGGCATGGAGCCCATGGAGGTGGATACACTCAACCAAGAAGAATCCAGGGTAATGGATCCACCCAAGCACTAAAAAGAGCCCATACAGGTGGACACTGATTCTCATGCAGCTGATGGCAGGGAGCACGTGGATATCAATCCCCCAAGACCAAGAACTCATGGAAGTGGATCAACCTAACTACCAAGAGCCCATGCAGGTGGACACCAGCGGCTGATACGCAGCAGCCCGTGGAGGAGGACACCACTGGTCTTGTGGCTGATGGTAGGAAGCCCCTGGAGGTGAATCCACCTCCAGCATGGCTCCCCTGGAATGTCTACACCATGCCAGGGCTCCCTGTACTACGTCAACTAGTCCAAACTGGTCTTGCACACTTCCAGCAATGGGGAATCCATGACTTCTCTGGGCAGCCTGTTCCTGTGTCTCACTACAAACTGTCCTGATACTGCTTAAAGTCTGTTAGCAAAGAATCCTTCCATTTGTGCTATCATCACTGACAAGAGTCTCCCAGGAGTGCCCTGTGGTTTCAAACAACATCCCCAGGCCAAATCTGAACACGAACACTTAGGACTGGTCATTCTGGGATGAGGCAGCAGTCTAAGAGTTGTACCTTCACAAGAACTGGGCATGCCAGAAAGTAGAGAATCAACTGAGTTGGAAAAGACCTTTAAGATCAAGTACAACCACTACCCCAGGACTGCCAAATCACCACTAAACAACGGCACTAAGGGCCAGATCTGTTAACCTTAACAGATCTTCTAGGCAAAGCTGCTACAATGGGCAAGGCTTTTACTACAGCAACTGAAAAAAGAATAGAGACTCAGAACCTTGTAGAAATTGATATAAGACAAGAGAGATTTAAAACTACAATCATTCTTCATTATTGCCAACCAGAATTCTTCAACTGAAATATTCTGAAGACATGCAAGAGGACAAAAGAGCAGTAACTGTCATATTCCAGTCTCCAGCCACTGCCAACTGCCTAAATAACACAATCTCTCTGGTTTTACCTTTGGTGGAAGCTTTCCTTCAGTTATAACCAAAGTATCTCCTCTGCAAACATTCAGTTGCTTCAGCGTGGCATTCTGTAGGAAGAGAAATCACATCAGAGCTGTAAGTCTCCATGTTCTTGGGCTTTGTTTCCTAAAGCAGATGTTGGTGGGTTTTTAAGCCATGCATGCCAAAGGTCCATCAAAGAGCATGAATATTAATTTAACATCCATCACTCAAGAGGCAGCTTTGCAGCAGCACAGAATGCTGCACCTATAGGAGTCTGCTCTACATGAGCCCCTCTAGAGCATCCTGCACATCTCAGCAGCTGACACCTCATCCTTCTTAGCACACAATCCTTTAATGCATAGTAAGCCTTTCGAAAAAGCTCTTAGCATATGGCTTAACCATAAGGTGCAGGTGTCTAAGGTTTCCATTTGCACCATAGGTATCCCAACAGTGTCTTCACAAGAGCTGTGAGAATCCAAGTGTGTGTGCTGCTGCAGCACACAAAGACCCAACATGGGTTTGTGTGCTGCAGCCCTCTTCAGGAAGTCTCTAAAGAAAAGGGGGAGCAAACCAACCACAGCATGATTCAAGTAAAAAGAAGATGCTCTTACCTCCTGACTCAATGCTTCCCCTGCTTCATAGCACCAGTCAATCCTCCTCAAGTGCCAGCTGTCACCTACCAAAACCGTACAGATGGGAAACACATTAGCCAAGAATAGGGGCTCAAGATAAACCACTACAGACCTCTCCATCAGTGGTAAAGGGTTCTTGTGATCCTTTTATTTGAACCACAACTGACAAAGTGACTGAAGCACTCCTTCAGGTCCTTGCCCAGGCAAGGAAATGGGTCTTCTCTTACTTGCAGTAATGCCTCTTCCCCACCTACCCAACAGTTTCCCTGTTTGAAGACGGAACTGAAGGAATTCTCATGCCAATTCATCACCTGAATCAATGACAGAATTGCTAAAATGCAAACTACACTATAGAGAAAATAAAAATCCTCCTCTCCAACTGTCTGCCAGGAGAACTAAAGAGATGGTGCCGTTCAGAAACTACAATACTTTACATTTAGCACCTATATGGGAAGTGCACCGGAGACAGAAAGAACAAATAACCTGCTCAAAACTGAACATGGAAAATAAAGCACGAAACCCAGAAGCACTGTTTCTTGGCAGGAACCCTCCAGTGCAGGCAATGAAAAAGGTGAAGTTTATTTCAAGGCCTCTTTAACTTTTTCAAATCATACGTACATGCACACAAGAGCACAATGTTTCATTATCAGTTGGGCTACTCAATGTATATTCTGATTGTAATGTCTTTCAGGTGAACTCTGATGGCTTTTGGAGCCATCAGTCCACTGTAACACATAGTATTCAGTGAGTGTTCAGCATGGAAGCTGGAATGCAATGCCACTCCAAGTTTCTTCTCTCCTTACTCCCTTTTAACATCAATGGAAAGAGATGTTTAGCCAGGAAATTCAGGTGTCATTTTTGTGCTCCATCTCCTCCATAACCCTCATATAGAAGCTCTGTAACAATCAGAGACTGGTTTGAGTTGTAAGGGACCTTAATGCTCATTCAGTTCCAGCCCCCTGCCACGGTCAGGGACACCTTCCACTGGAGCAGGTTGCTCCAAGCCCCTGTGTCCAACCTGGCCTTGAACACTGTCAGGGATGGGGCACAGCCACAGCTGCTCTGGGCACCCTGTGCCAGAGCCTCAGCGCCCTCACAGGGAAGAGCTTCTGCCTAAGAGCTCATCTCAATCTTCCCACAAGTAACTGCCATGACTCAGATTCCTAAGTAATGGCCCAACTGATATCATTTTCAGTAACCTGGGTTTGCAAAGCAACCAAAAGTTGCTTTTTTACAGTTAAATCTCATGCAGTGGTTCCCACGACAACAGAGACCTTGTCAAAGCAGCCAAACACCTCCAACTGCTCCCAGGCCAATAGTCTTGGAACTATGGATTTAGCCACATTGCAATTAAATAGAGAGCCTGGAACTGCTTTTCAAGAGCAACTGCACAGCTTTTATGGAGCAACACTGAGAGGGATAACTCTCTCCCCTCCTCACATTACAATGACACATCCAAGTTTTAAGTTTGTCTGAATGATCCAAGTTTCAGGATAGCAAAAGCTGTCTTTGAAATCTGGGAATTCCTTTTAAGAAAAAAACATTAAACAATAACACAACTGACCTGATAATCCAGATTTTTCCAGCATTAAATTTAGACACTGAAAAAAGAAACACATGATGAGACTTGGCTTAATTCACAGCTTGGGAGATACAGTTCTCAGCAAATCTATACAGGAATGTTCTAACAAAGACTGAGAAACTCATTTTTGGTCAAGTCCTAAATCCTATGCCATTACACATGCTCTACTTGAGCTACACATGAAACCCTGCAAGGACTGGTTTCAGGCAAGACATTACTATCACAGAATCACTGATTTGTGTTGAAGGGAGCTTAAAACTCACCCAGCTCCAACCCCGTGCCACAGGCAGGGACACCTTTCACTAGAGCAGGTTGCTCCAAGCCCTTGTGTCCAACCTGGCCTTGAACACTGCCAGGGAGGGGGCAGCCACAGCTTCTCTGGGCACCCTGTGCCAGCGCCTCAGCACCCTCCCAGGGAAGAGCTTCTGCCTAAGAGCTCATCTCAGTCTCCCCTCTGGCAGGTTAAAGCCATTCCCCTTGTCCTGTCCCTACAGGCCCTTGTCCAAAGCCCCTCTCCAGGTTTCCTGCAGGCTCTTCAGGCACTGGAATGCTGTACTCGTGAGTCAGCTGTTACAAGCTTTTTTAAAGGAAAACATCCCAAATCTGTGCTGTCATTTTGTTGCTTTCCTTGAACAACCTCTGCCCCAGAGTTTGAAGATTCACCTTTTCAAAAGCAATTGTGCAAGCTCAGCACTTCCCAGCCACTACTCAGCGACATTAGCTCTCAGTGCCAGAACCCTGCACTGGTATTACTGAGAACTGCTTCCTTCACTGCGTGCACAGCTCCTCCTGACTCCCTTTACCCCAGTTCTGTGCACTCAGAGCTTGATAAGCTACAGGATAACTGTGTCAGGCTGTGCCATGTGTGTGTTACCATTCTGAAGACTGCTGTGTATAATAGGAGTGTCTGCCATGCACACAGCAGCTGGGCTGAGTTCATGCTTGGGAAAAGCAATGACACCTCTTTACTACATGGTGAAAGATCAAGGCCTTTTGGTGTTGAAACACTTCCTTTGCCTCAGTGACCTGAAGTGATGCAGAAGGCAAAGCTCTTCTCTGGACAGGCAGACCTGGGCCAGGTATGATGAAAAGCTTTCCAAAGCAGCAAGACTTACCTCTTTGACAGAAGTAGTCTCTTCCACAACTATTTCCATCTCAGGGCTTGCAGTGTGGTCACTCCCAACAATAAAGTACAAGAAGAGCTGAAAAGGCAAATATAGGCTATTAGAACACATGCTGAAGTACGGAAATACTGGGAAGTAATACTCCCTACTGCACACATAGACCAGCTATGGCACTCCTGCCATCAAACAGCACTGAAACTCCCTTGGGCTGAAGCAAACAATGTAAGCAGTACAAATAGAGAAGCACATGCAATTGAGACATGGCCATCCTTAGATCTTCATTAACCATCTGCATGCCTGCTGAAAATGCACTTTGATCTTTAGAAATGTACATCTACTTTTTCTCCTCCATATTTACAACTTGTAAATATCAAGAGCAAAATTCCCCTTTTATTCCTTTAAGCTCTTTATAGGCACAGCAGAGCACAAGAGTTGGACAATCATGAAGAGATGAATGATAAGTGATTTACCACTACCCACATGAGCTATAAACTGGTCACATATATGCTCTTGGCCTTCTGCAACTAAATGGTGAGAGCCTTCATGCTGAAATGTGTGATTCTTACTGCCACTGAGCATTTGTTTCTATGCCACTTTCAACCATCAGGAGAATAAAAAGGAGTACATGACACATTGGGAACTCCAAACAAAGCATAAAAGCAACACAAGACTCTTTTCAGTCACACTTCTACCATACCTGAGTGGAAGTTGGAGCTTTCCCATGACACAGAGCAAGCAAGCTTCCCATTTTCAGTTCTGCTTCCTTGACAGTATAATCCTCAGGCACTTCAAGAAGGACAAAAACACAGAGAACATCATCATTACCTGCTGCTTCCTGAAAATACCCATTCTATTACGCTCCCCTAAGAGAAAAACATGCAGTGGCATTTAGAGAGCTTCACCTGCACAGTGTTGACATCACATCTGTAAGCCTCCGCTGACAGGATCAAAGCAACATCTGTGCAAAAACTCCTCTCCACCATTCCTTCTATATGGACTGACAGAACCATTTAGGTTGGGATGGACCTTTGCAGGTTGTGTGGTCCAAACCCCTGCTCTGCAGTCACATTAGTTGACTCTGGGCTTTTCCCAGTCAAACTGAACAGCTCCAGGGATGGATAGCTACCAGCCTCTCAGGGCCCCCTAGCTATTGTTTGACACCTCCCAGTGTGAATTCCCTTCTCCTCCCCTTCCATACCAGCTGGAATTTCCCTCACTGAAACTTCTGTCTGCTGCCTCTCATCCTTTTCATGTGCTCCTCCGAGACAAACATTGTTCTGCCTTTCCTCTATGCCCATGTTAAGGAATTAAAGACAACAATTACACTTCCTTCACCCAAGCCTCTTCCTCTTCAGCTGGAAGAACCCAGCTTTCTTCCTCTTTCCTATGTTCCAGCTACCCAAACCATCCTGGGTGCTCTGCTCTAGATGGGCTCTAGTGTGTAAGAGCTTCTTTCTCATGCTGAGGAGCTCCCAGAACGGACACAATTCTCCAGCTGCAGGCTGACAAGCACTGAGTGGAAGGGAATTTAACTCTCTTTGGCTTCCTGCCCATGTTTTACTAATGCAAAATAGCAAAGACATAGAAAACGTTTCCCAGCAAGCACAAAGCTGATCCACTGTGTCTCTCACCACTTCCCCTGGAACATCCAGGAAGTTGCTTTGTAAATGTATTAAATATGATTTAAAACAGATCACGTAGAGACTCCAGTTTAAGTGTGGAACACAGCCTTGAAGCATATGGCCAGTGGTCAATGAGCAAAAGCAGGAATGCCAATCAGTTTTACTCAACAGGGATGCATGAAAAAGAAAAGAAGGCTCCAGGAGACTTTAGAGCATCTCCCCGTGCTAAAGAGGCTATAAGAGACCTGGAGAGAGGCTTTGGACAAGGGCCTGTAGGGACAGGACAAGGGGAATGGCATTAAGCTGCCAGAGGGGAGACTGAGATGAGCTCTTGGGCAGAAGCTCTTCCCTGTGAGGGTGCTGAGGTGCTGGCACAGGGTGCCCAGAGAAGCTGTGGCTGCCCCATCCCTGGCAGTGTTCAAGGCCAGGTTGGACGCAGGGCTCGGAGCAACTGCTCCAGTGGAAGGTGTCCCTGCCTGTGACAGGGGGCTGGAGCTGAATGAGCTTTAAGGTTCCTTCCAACCCACACCAGTCTGGGATTCTATGATCCTATTTAAGTTTCACCTCTAGCACTGTATTGGCACTGTTAAATAAACAGTAAAACTGGGGGAAAAAAACCCAACCACCAAACAAACCCACAAACCCAAACACAGTCACTTCAGTTAAGCCTGGAACTCAGCGGAGTTCTGCGTGTGTATGTGCTTCTCCCAGGGAAAGACAAAGCGAAGCTTTAGGTTTCCCAATTGAACTTTTACAGAACCATGATTAAATTTACCTGGAGACAGAAGTTTCCCATTTCCACTGACAGGTCTCAGACAGCTGGCATTCGCTGGAACACAAAGGGCAGGAAAGAGAGAGATCTAATAAGTCAATAAGGAAGAAATAGGGCTTAGAACTTGAGACAGACAACATGCCAGGATTAACAGGGTTATGTTTGAGGCCTCCCTCTGGAGGGATGATATTAAAAGTCCAATTGGAGAGAGATTCCTAAACACTTCTTGAACACTCTTAGTTGTGATGCTTTTACTTTCTCTTTGTCAGCCACAAGCAGTTCAATACAAACTGAGCCAGTGCTCCCATAGGTAAAGTCATCAAAAACAACTTTTAAGAAAGGAAAGTGGGTTGTCTTAAAGAAAGGAATAGGGTTAAAAAGAGAGCCACCAATACTCAGTGTGATAACTGCAGTAAGATACATGATTATTCCCACTCAAACAGCTTCTGAAAACAAAGCGCTCCATAAAATGAATTCAATCAAGTCTTGCACCCATTGATTTTTTCTAAGCTAAGAAAAATAAGAATTTGATCCAGAATTAGATAAATTAAGACCTTTACACCCTCTTTTATCAAAAACAACCCCAAATCCTTTCACAGCAATGGATTTTCTGACATTACCACATGTAAAAGCACTTACCAAGCTCCTCATCGAGCTGAAGCTCCCGTATAGCTTTCATTTTTATATCTGCCATCACCTAAAAAAACCCAGCATTAGCACCTCTAATGCACAATGCCAGTAACACACTTGCTGTTCACATGTCTGCCCACAAAATGCAGCTTTCAACTGAAATTAGTCCTGGATATATTCTTAGGGTTACACTATGCAGAGTCTCTCCAGTTCAAAGCCATTCCCCCTGTCCTGTCCCTACAGGCCCTTGTCCAAAAGCCCCTCTCCAGCTTTCCTGTAGCCCCTTTAGGCACTTCAGCTGCTGTACAGTCTCCCCAGAGCACAGCAGAGGGGCAGAATACCCCCCCGAGCTGCTGCTCATGCTCTGGGGGTGCAGCCCAGCACACGGTGGGGTTCTGTGCTCAAGCACACACTGAAGCTGAGTCATAGGGAGCTTCTCCTCACCCAACACCCCAAGTCCATCTCCTCATGGCTGCTCTCAATCCATACCTTCCCCCTCTAGTATCTTTTTTTGCTTTACTGACATAGCCTCGCCGAACATACATAATGGGATAGATTAAAAAGAATGCTCTTTCTCACTAAAGCCTGGTGATGTAGCTGCACTGGTTTAAGTTACCTGCATTACAGTCCCATTATACAGCATGCAAAGTATCCCAGTAACTGTAACTCTGAGTTGCAGAGTCTGGCACCTCAAATCCTTTGTTCAGTTCTGAGACCCTCACTCCAAGAGAGACATTGAGGTGCTGGAGCGGGGCCAGAGAAGGGCAATGGAGCTGTGCAGGGCCTGGAGCACAGTGTGAT
>JAOEHY010035452.1:44237-74387 GCA_025447955.1 Psilopsiagon aurifrons | reverse complement strand
CGGGCGTTGAGACCGGGCGGCGGCGATGCCGGGGGGTGGTGGGGCCGCGGCCGCCGCTAGGCACCCCCAGTCCGGCGAGGCGGCGGCAGCGCCGCGGGACGAGGAGCAGCAGGAGGAGGAGGGCGAGGAGGATCTCCGCGACGGCGGCGTCCCCTTCTTCGTCAACCGCGGCGGGCTGCCCGTGGACGAGCCCACCTGGGAGCGGATGTGGCGGCATGTGGGCAGGATCCACCCCGAGGGGGAGCGGGTGGCGCAGAGGATCCGGGGTGCCGCCGACCTGCCCAAGGTGAGACACCCCGTCCCCACGGGGCCACGGCGGCATCCAGCTGGGAGGAGCCGCTCGCCTACCCCTCTCTGAGGCCGGGCCCCCGAGCTCGGGAGCCATCCCTCGGGGAAAGGGCCCCGAGGTGTGCTTGCTGGAAGCAAAGCCTCGCTGTAAATGGGAGTGCTGGAGGGTGCTGCGGAGCTCTGTCCTTCGGCGGCGGCCAGCAGCACCTTCTTCTGAGGCCTCGCTGGAAAACAGATTTCAGGTGGCTCATGTGTGAGCAGCCTGGGTGGGAGATGGATTGCGCTCAAGAGGAAGACTGGATAAATGATGGAAGGATGAGGAGAGTTAAATTTAGAAAAGTCCAAATACTTGTGGTGGGAGGGTGAGGGAGACGGGCAGAGGTGAGTCTTTAAACATGAAGAAATTAGATTTGGGTAGTCTCCCACACTAAAAGCCATTCTTGCACAGAACGGTGTGTCAGAAAAGAAGCTCTTGACGCCAGAGAGTTTAAAGGGGAGTAAGTGAATGCTTGCAGAGCTTGTTGCTGGTGTGTAGAGTCAGACGTGATTTTGAGCGTGTTATTGGCCTTTCATGAGAAAGCTACGAAAAGAGGAACTGGTGATCATTTCACTTAACCTTGTTCCATACTGAAATAGGAGCGTGTGGATTCTTGTGATAGTAGCATGTGGATTCTTGTGATTGTTGCTATCTCTGTTGCACCTCAGCTGGAGAAAAATCACCCCCTTTCATTGGCATTCTGTGAACAAAAGACACTGCAAACATTCAATGTGTCACTCCATTGGTGGGTTAGGAGAGTATTCCCATCACACTATTAGAGGAAACTCAGATACAAAGCCATAATTATTTTTATGCTCGGACTGTTTTAGTAAGGACTTCACCTCCCTGGGAAGGTAACTAAAAGTATACAAGAACATGCTATTAAGTAATGCACAGGCAATCCGCACTGCTTTCCAGCAGTAACTCTGGAGAAACGTGATGCAACGTCTTCTGTGCAGTGAAGTTATAAGCACCTGTGGCAGCAACCAGAACAAATCTTGAGTGCTGATTACAGTACCTATTCTAACCCTGCTGGACTTTTCCTTCCTTTTTAGATTTCCTTCCTCTCCTCTGACTTTGTCCTGAGCCTGTGTGAAGGCTGAAAATATGTTTCAAATCAGTCAGAACACACACTACTCAATTTCCTGACCAAAAGGGCTGATTCGATGAGGAAATGGAAGAAAAGGAAATGGAAGAAAAAGGTTCACAAACAAAAGCCCAGTACATGAGGGGCAGGAAATACAGTGGTCAGTCTCTGGTTTTGGTCTTAATGTGAAGTTCTTCCACTGTTCTCACTTTATAGTCTTGATGCCAAAGGGTTACAGTCAAGGGATATAAGTGGTATAAGCTCTTGCAATAACAGGTGAAATTGGGCTGTTCATTTATTTGGCATCTGCTGGCACCCTGGATATATAAACTACTGACTGCTCTGCAATTTGAGATC
Source organism: Psilopsiagon aurifrons (assembly GCA_025447955.1). Lineage (NCBI taxonomy): Eukaryota > Metazoa > Chordata > Aves > Psittaciformes > Psittacidae > Psilopsiagon > Psilopsiagon aurifrons. The sequence continues at coordinate 72,618 of JAOEHY010035452.1, read as the reverse complement.
CCATTCCCAAGCTTATCGGGCTTACAGCTAAGAGGATGCTGGGATGCAGAAAGCAGCAAGGATGGATGGGCTTTATTTCCCTAGCTCCTTTTCTCCTCTATGGATGTGTTTTTATCTTTGAGACTGTTTATATTGACACCTGCCTCTATCAAGTTTCTTTGAATGGCTGATGCAACAGATGAGAATTAGGGCAATAGGTGTACTCTGCAGGATTAGCTCCTTTGAAAAGGCAGATATTCTGCATGTGCTGGAGGGTGAACGGGCCTTTTTAGGTGTTGAAAACTGGACAGGGGTTCACCAACTGTGATATTTCTGGCTTTGAACGGTAGCCAGCATTGGGTTTGGGGGAAAATAACTCAAAAAGAGTTGTCTATAAATAAACTTAAAATACCATAAAATGACAACTGCAGGAGGCTGTGATCAGACTTGAGATGTTCACAGAGCAGCTGCAGGGGCCATGTCTTTGACTGGGGGGTGAGAGCTCAGAGGTCTCTTCTGGTCTCCGTTTCCTTCCAGTAGATTTGGGGCGAGTGGGCATTGAGTGGGCCATGCCATGGTGGCAGGACATAGTTGATTGGCTATGCATGCTGGGCTTAAGAGCTACCCTCCTGCAGGCTATTTCTTTCCTAGCAACAGGATGGGGTATTGCTTTGCTTGGAGTTGCTGGGACCATCAAATGGGTCCACACTGAAAATACAAAGTGATGTGTGCTTGCCTCATTAAGAAATTATGGATTTTAAATGAGGTGGTTATGAGGACAAAGAGAGGAAGAGTTGCATCTAATGGATTCATGCTTGGAGAGGGGTGTAAAATCCAGTTTCTTTAGTCAGGCTAACAACTGGGATTTGTGTTGCTCTTATGTTCCTTGCAAAAGAGTGATTAGGGAGGTGCTTGGATACATGTAAGCACCATAAAATAAACTGGTGTTACACTAGGCTGGCCAAAAAATCACCTTTGTCATACAGATAAGGGTGGAGCTTTTTCTGTGCCTTGCTCCCATCTGCCTTGCCACATATATAGCATGGCCCATTTAGTATCTGAAAATCTCTGTTGCTCTCAGGATCCCCTTTCTTAAAACAGAGCCCCAATCCCACGCATATAGCCAGCCTCCTGGGGTGTGTAAATCCTGGAGTGGTGTGATGCAAGCCCTCCATGTAAGTGATGAGGGACCACAGGCCTGTTCAGTCAGTCTGCTAAGCCTGGCAGAGGTATGTGCTCTGGGAAATCTGGGCTCTCTTCCTAGCTCTCCCTCCAGCTTCCTGAATTAACTAAAAGGAAAGCAAAATAGATCTGATTTCTTATCTTTTCTTCTACAAATAAATTCCTCTCTGCTTTCTGGAGGATTGTTGAAGACTGCCTAATATTTCTAGACCTTCTGAAACATGAAGTGGATACTGCATAAGGACAAAATGTTAGGGTCTTCCATCCCGTCAGTGTGGGGACGGAGGCCTTATTCCTCTCCTCCTGTTTCTATTGCCCCATTAAAATGCTATAGACCTGATGCAAAAGAAACTGTAGCACAGTCTGGGCTGCAGGCCCAGATCTGAGACAGAGAGAGAGAGAGCACACTGTACTTTCATCAGTTTAATTACTTGAGGTGCAGGAGGCTCTTCTGCATTAACTAGTCCCCTGCTGAACTGGTTGCCATTTGACTGTCCAGTGTGGCACAGCCCTCTGAGGAAAAGGGGATCCAGGGGTCTGCACAGCTAGTGAAGGGAGAAGTATCTATCCAGTCATTAGTCTGTGCCATCAATGTGCACTTAATCTGTCAGCCTCCACTCAGAAAGCATGGAAGTGTCCATGCTGAAGAACTAGAACGAAGTTAAATAGTGAGCCTGTCCTGCTTGTTACCTCTTTCATTGTTTCTGCCTGGAAACGATTTCCTGTGACTCTGTGTCAGCTCACAGCATCCACACTGACTCAGCTCGTGCGGTTCCAGAGATGCCTCCATCCCTGACCTGCTCTCTGGAGCCTTCCCTGCTCCTGCTGTGGCTGAAAAAACCCAGTTTCACATCTGCTCCTGCAGTTCATGTGTTGTTTCCTGCAAGTGAGCCAGGCAGTGCCTCTGCTTGCTCCAAGCAGGGTATGTCAATGAGGCACTGGAGATGGTAACCGGCACACCTCCAAGAGGTGCTATGAAAATGGGTACCAGTGGCTAAATGGTGCTACTTAGTTTTTTAAAAATAAACAAATAAAAAAAAGATTGAAAAAACATGGAGAGAAAATGGGTAGAGATTGAGTTTAGCTCAGTGATTACTTGGTGATGGTGTTTGGAGCTAGGCTTAAAAACACAGATTATGGTTTTCAGAGGCAGCGACAGCCCATCTCTCAAGGTTAGGAAGTCTCTGGCCCCTGTGCTGTGCAGGCAAAAGCAGACTGCAACCATGTGGCAAACCAGGACAGGGAACTAATCTGACTGAAAACTACCCATGCTCGCTGGCTCAGCTTTCAGCTGGTTGAGGTCTGGACCTGATTCACCAATCACTTATGCCAGCCCAGGGCAGAAAGAGGTATGGAAATGAGTGGCCACAGAAATACAGGTGGAGGGTGAGAAGTGGCTACAAAGTCATGGCCAGAAGAGGCAGTTACACACAGCAGAGCAGAAAGCCCAAGGGAAGATGTGGTTCTGACCAGCCCTTTCTTAGCTGGGGATACCCCATCTTTAGGGGGAAGTCTGAAGAGGAACTGAAATGCTGAAAACCAAACTGCTGTGAAAAACTGCAGTCTGGTATCACAGAGGTGTGTGCAAGGCATAAGCTATCCTTCAGAGAGAAAATGCTAGGCTGTTTCTCCAAGTCGGTGTCTTCTCCATTGTATTTGTCCTGTGGACAGGACGCTTCCCTTAGACACATTTTCTCAGCTGCTGACAAGGCTGCAGTTATCCCCTGCGGAGCAAATGGTGAGGAAAATCTGACTGGACCCATAAGGCCTCAGAATGGCACAGCAGTTCAGATGGTGAGCTTTCAGAAGTCATTCTCTGACCATATAATTCAAAACAACAGGCACTGCAGGGGCGAGTCATGATGCTGTCAAGCTTGTGTCCTAGTCAGTGCCAACTCACCAGCAGCGAGGGACCTTTATATCCTTTCTTATAAGACTGCTGTATGATCCAGTGGCTTTGGGAAAACTCATTCTCCATTTTTACCTCCATCATTTTTGTTTTGTGCCTTCCAGTTTGCATATTCGAATGAGGCAAAGTTCCTTCAGATAACTTTCCTGTTTCGCATCTTGCCTTGTCAGTTAATTTTATCTCATTCTTCCAATGTAATGTTGCCTAAATGCAGGACTCTTTCACACAGCTTCTCTTGCAGCTCTGTGGAGGTGCTTCATTCTGAATTCCTTTCCAGTTGTCAGTGTGGAAACAGTGGAATGTTCTGGTGTGATCACTTCGGACAGCAAAAAGGGGCTGGTTTCAGAGAACACACTCCCTGTAGTTATCTGCTACTGAGTTCGGCAAGAAGCTGGAGAGGTTTGGAAGCAGTGATTTACATTACGCTCCCCATTTCAGATTCCCATACCAAGTGTGCCTACGTTCCAGCCGTCCACCCCCATCCCTGAGCGCCTGGAAGCTGTACAGCGCTACATCAGGGAGCTTCAGTATCCTTTACTGTTATGTTAGTCACTGGTGTGATAACCCAGAAAGAGGGAGCAGAAGAGCTTGTTCTGATGTAGTTGGAGAACTGAAACTTGCTCCCTGAAAACAGGAAGCTGGACTTGGGATGATGGTTTGTTTAACTGCTTTGTGTCTGCTCAAGTTACTTTTGATCCTATTCACACTATGTAACAAACAGGCACGTTGTCAAGGGCCTTTTCCCACTACCCACGCTTCTAGGTCAGTGGCCATTTTGTTAAAAACACTCACATCTGCAACCCTGACAGCCAAGTCTTAGACTACAAACTGTGTCACCTCACTGGTAAGGTATGGGTGAGCTGTGGTGTTAAGAATAACTGCTTCTCAGGTCATCCCACTTGAACACTCTTCTCTGTAGCTGTTCAAAAGTTAGACAGCTGCCCTGCTTTTGTGCATCTGTGGTATTCTGCCCCTTTATATGCAAAGCTGCTGGTGTCACTGTGTCCTGGGAATGAGATTTCTCCATCCCTGTTGTGCTGGACAGCAGGTATGTGTGATGCATGCACAGTCTAATCTCACTGATGATATACAGAGCTAGCTCTGGCTTCAGCCATAAAAAAAAGTAAGGAGGCAGACTTTTTGACACCCCTCACCCATCTAAGGTGGCTGTGCTCTGGATTGGGTCCTAGTCAGTCTTAGAACAAGGTAGACCAGAGCAGGCAGAGATCTGTCAAACTATGTTTTGTCCTGGTAAACAGAAGGCTGAGCAGAGCATGTGCTGTCAGCACTGACCTTTGGGAAATGGTGTGGAAACATGTGTGTGGGGAGGAAAAAGAGAAGAATTGACAAGAAGGAAATGCAGTGGAAGTTAGGAGGGACTATAAATGGGAGAAATGCATGAGAGGGAGGTGGGGTCTTTCTTGTGTTGCTTTTGTATTTGTGGGATCATGACTCTGCTGTGAGAATAGTAACATGGAAGTTCTTCAGACGGGTTTTCTTCAAACTCCATTTTCAAAGCTGTCAAGCCTTTAACTTCTTGCCTCCAGGTACAATCACACTGGGACACAATTCTTTGAGATTAAGAAGAGCAGACCTCTGACTGGGTAAGTGCTGGCAGTCCCTACAGCATTTAATCCTTGCTTTACAATATTGGGGCCCACTGCTTTTCCTTCCATTCCCTGGCCAAGGTCAGGGTGGCACTTAGGGCTTTCAGTACTGCAGCTCCATTCTGCTTTAGGTGACTGTACTGTCTGTTGCCTGGGGCATGGCTGGGCAGAGCTGTGTCTGGCCTTTCTCAAGGACAAGAGTAGATTTTATTGTTGTGAGTCAGTAAATCAAATAAAATAACATAAATGTATCTCTAGGTGTGCATATTCTACTTGCTTCTAACTATATGTACTATATATAGAACATAAAACTATATAAACTTTTGATGGATTCGGAAATTAGGTCCTGCCCTAAACAAGCTTCATAAAAGCCAACTATCTTTACAGGTCTAACTTCATAGCTCCTGTGAGTGCCTTTGCAGAATCTACTCTTACTAAGCTTTGGTGTCTCATACTTTGAAGGAGAAGGGGGATTCTCCTGACTGCAAATTTTGGGAAGAGCTGTGCACCTGGTGTTAATTGACTCTCCTGGCCAGCATACTGAAAGCCTCCCAAGACTGGCTTCTTACTATGGGTCTCATCCACAGACTTATGTGACCCTAGATGTCCTGTGTTTTTACCAGTGCAATGGCTCCTCCACAGTATTCGTTGAATAGAGTGTACAGTTGATGCCAGAGAATAGGGCTTTACTGTCCTTGAACCTTGTGAGGCAAACATTGCCGGCCTTCGGTCCTTTGAGGCTTCTGCTGGTGGCCACACGAGTGTCCATCCAGAATTCACTGAGCCAAGTGCTGTGGTCTCACCAAAACAAGGGTTAGCCGAGTAGGCAGCTTTGCTGTAACTCACTGAAGTTCCTCATAAGCAGCAACAGCATGTGGTAGAGATCTCGTTTGGATTTAGTATCTTCTTAAAGAAGATACTTTCTTCTGTTCCCTTTCCTCAGTGGGCCACCTTCTCTGCTGGAAACCTACTTCCCATATATTGTGCAAAAAGGCTAAACTAGCCACATTTGCATAGCACAAGCCCTCTAACTGTCCTCGTCTTTCCCCTGTCCCACCCTACAGGCTGATGGACCTGGCCAAAGAAATGACCAAAGAGGCCCTGCCAATTAAATGCCTGGAAGCTGTGATCCTGGGAATGTATCCTTTCCTCATGGAATTGTGCATGTCTGCCCATCTTTGTGTTTTCTCCTCTGTGCCCTTATGATGCTTTCAGGCTGCTGACAATATTGCTGCCCAGCCCCACATCCCTCTGTTTTCCCTACCCAGTTCTCCTAGAAAACCATCAAAATAATCAAAATCCAAGCAGTTCTCTGAAATATCAGAACTAGTTCTTAGAAGTTGCTCCTCCTTCACCAAGAAGGCTGATGCTGCTCTGGACAACTCTGTATGTGAGAAAAAGATAAAGGAAGAATCTAAGGAACATCTAAAGAGGGGCAAAAATACTAGCTAGAGCTAGGTCACAAGTCCTTTGTGGACTAACATTGTTCCCTTACTGCACTGTTGCCTGCATGTGTTCTACATTTAACAAGTTAGGGACCCTCTACAACTTTTAATTATGATGTATGTCATTTTACAACTCTGCCTGCCAGCTTAAGGCAATACCTTTAGTAATTCTAGATGTGTCATCTCTAAGTACACATCTTTCCTCGCTATCTTCCAGGCTTAGTCTATGTCACTCAGTCTATAAGTTCTCGGCGCACATTGGCAAAGCCACCTGGAGTGGCACAGATGGCAAGCAAATGGTTCAGAAGGATAGTCTGATGAGTATTTGTCCTTAAGGTCCTTGGTTTGTGTGTGAAATAGTAGCTAGTAAAACAAATTAATACAAACTGAGGAATAATGCTACAGCATTATTATTACAGTTTGGGAGCTATGGAATACATACACTTGAGGTGTTAGCACTTTAACTTCTGCTTCACAAAAGTGCCTTGAAATTAACTTCCCTTTATTGAAAGTTCTGTTGAGGAGGCCAAGTCTGGTTTCCCTGTGAACCAGATGAAAGTAGGGCAGCTTGCAATAGGTTGGACCTTTGACCTGGAGAACAAATCCTGCCTATCTGATGCCTGAATCAGTGGCAAGTCTGCTGAGCAGGCTGGGAGGATCTGGAGGAGGAAGGAAGTATCTTGTCAGGAAAATGGCATCACTAGTTGTTTCCTCAATAGTGGCTGCTGTCAGTTACCTCACCAACAACATGACCACGCTGGACCGTTTCCCCATTAGCTTCAAAACCCACTTCTCAGGGAACTACTTCCGACACATTGTGCTGGGGGTGAACTTCGGAGGCCGCTATGGGGCACTGGGCATCAGCCGACGTGAGGAGCTTATGTACAAAGCACCTGTCTTCCGCACACTGAGTGAACTCATCTTTGACTTTGAGGAGGCATATCGCCGATGCTGGCACACTCTCAAAAAGGTGAAACTGGGCCACTGCGTGTCCCATGACCCACACAGTGTGGAGCAGATTGAGTGGAAGCATTCCATCTTGGATCTAGACAAGCTAACCCGGGAAGACTTCCGCAAAGAGCTTGAGAGACATGCCCGTGATATGAGGCTGAAGGTAAGCACCAAGGGTGGAGAAGCAGTTCGCTGCTGCATTTGCTGTCTTGCCTAGCTGATGGTGTACTGGGGGAATGAAGTAGTATCCATGACACTCTCCTAGATGGTGCTGGAGTAGAGAGTGAATTGGAGGCTGAGGACTCCTGTATACAGGCTGGTTCCCTAACGGATGCTCATGCAGTACTGCAGTTGTAATTAGCTTGGACTCTATACAGTATTTGAAGACACAGCTGTCACTATTAGTATTTTTTTTTCTGGCTTTTGCATTTTTTATCTTTAATTCCCATATAATTAATCACTGTTAGGCTTTGTGTTTTCTGGTTACTACTCATATTGGTTGTCTGCTCATGTTGCTCTATAATTTTTCTGGCAGATTGGCAAAGGAACTGGGCCACCATCTCCCACCAAGGACAGAAAGAAAGATGTCTCCTCCCCACAAAGAGGTCAGGCTAGCCCACATAGGCGCAACAGCCGTGGGGACCGTAGGTGAGTGCAGCTGCTGGGCAGGAAACCCATATAGAGCATCTCCATTTTAGTCACAGACTACACATTGCTGTCAGGTTTTGGATCCTTCTAATGTTTTACTGGGGTTCTTCATAACAGGGGCTACTTATCTGACCTGCAATAGCATTCTTCCCTAGTCTGTGCTTTTATGAGTTTATCATTGCCTGGGGAGTGGGGAAATAGCTGGGGGGGTTTTGTTTGTTTATTTTGGCAGGGAGGAGGAAGGCAGCTGAAATAGACAGTGATCTGGATAGCAATTATTTAACCTTATGCAGGGGTCTGAGCTCTGGCACTTCATAGACCTGTGCCCTAAAGAGATTCCAGTAATTACACTGCTGTCAGTGAGATGGTTTTCCTGAAACTGATATGGGGCACCAGACTGGGCTTCCTACTCTTCCTAACCTGAATTCACTTCTGTGGAGATCACTGGGAGAGTTACTGGAAGTTGTAGAATAATCCTGCCCTCAGTAGTGTAGCCTAAGTCCTGTACCTTTTCATGTGCCGCCATCTCTATGTGAAGCACCTCCTTAACGAAAAAAACAGTTTCAGAATAGTACTTACCCTCTTTGCTTACAGACCATCTGGTGAGAAGAAGCCTGCTGATTCCAAAGCCATGCCAGACCTCAATGGGTACCAGATCCGGGTGTGAAAAGAGCTGTGCCTAGCTCCAGAGATTTCCCGCTGGCCACAACTGGGACCTGGATACACCTGCAGCGATTCTGACGAAGGAGACAGGGGAGTGGGAGCAGAACAGAGTGCTGATCTTCCCACATACTTCCTAGTGGGCCAGTCCCAGAGCTGGATCCCATGGATTCACCTGCCTGTTTCTGGGAGAGGTGTCCATCTTAATTCACTGAAACAAGTATTTTTACAAAAAATGAAAAAAAAAAAAAAAAAGATGTGAATGTTGGTGGGAGTTTGCTGCAGGAAGAATACGAAGTGAGTGGGGTCAGCAGACTCGCTATCAATTTGTTTGTGTTGACAGCAAGTAAGTGAAGCATTTTGTTGGCAGCACTTCTTCCCTGTCTGCACAGAAGCCTTCACCCCATGCAAGACCTGCACGGCTGAGGGAGAAGTGATGCTGGAATGGGATGGCCCCCATCATGTTGCATCTTGTGCAGAAAGTCCTAGTTTTGCCATTATGAACACTTTGTTTAACATTGCTCTTGTAAGAGAGGGCTGAATTTGCTCAGTCTGATTTATTGATCATACAAAGACCTTTCATCTGCAGAAACCACATCTTGTGTGTTTAGTCCTGCCTATTTCAAAGCATTTCATTGTCTCTGAGGAGGTAAACAGTGGGATGGTGATTTTCTTTACCCACTGTGATGCTAGTGAACTGTTGCTCTAAGTCCTTTTGTTGTTGAGTGGGTCATCAGCAATGATATGCCTATGCCATTGCCATATGAAAACAGGCACAGAGACCTCAATAGACCAGGCAGGGGCTGGTGGGAAGCCTGAACTTCTAGCCCACCCTTCATGAGCCTTCTCTCTCTAGCGACTGCTACTGTGAAAGCTTGCAGAAGGCGCTTCAGTCACTGAGGTACAAGTTTTAAGAGTAAATAGTTAAAGAAGGGTTTAATGATGTGAACAGGTTTTACCAGCATTTTTCCTTTCCATAAGATCCTTGCTCCTTCCTCACTGTAGTCTCAGTGCTAGAGTTACAGACACATCCTTGCTGATGGGAAGCCCTGCTTGAGGAGATTGCAGCTGCCTTCCTAACAGCTCAGCCCCCAGCCTCCTGAAAGTAGTTCCCCACCCCAGGCCCAGAGCTTTGCTTGTGTTCTGGTTCTTTTGGTAGTTACAGTATTTAACAGCACCATCTAGGCTAGTCTTCCCCAAAGGGCTTGGGCCTTTCTGCCTGCTTTCAGCTTTGACTTTTCCTATGCTTCTTTCCAGTGGAGTGTTGTACTACTGATGAAGCAGTGTATTGCTTGTCAGAAATCTGGAGTGTTGTCAGATGTCACTTTGAGGCTGAGGGCCTGGAAATAGTGGGGTTGCCACAAGTCAGAACAGCATGGTCTTGATCTGGATGTGTGGATCTAGGGGATGTAAAAACTGAGCTTGGAAGTAAGAGTATCCTCGAGAGAAACTGAGTTTTGTTTTACCACAGCACTGACAAGGAGATATACTTTCAGAAATACTACGTTTAATTTTGTTAGAACTGGGTTTATTCTTTCATGTGAACTTGTTAGAAACGTGATGGAGCTTAGCTCTACCAGGGTTTTTTTGTTGCAGTATTGTTGTGCTACACACTCATATAAGCAGTGCTATTTTGGTGGCACAGAATGGGTTCTTATCCCCAAACAAATCAGCTCTTCTGTCACATTAAAGCAGTGTTAATCCCTGAAGCACCACCCACAAGCGATTTACCTCAGGCCTCACAAGTTCCTAATTGTACATCCTTAACTGTGATGTAATGTGCAAGGTATTGTATCCATACCAGTGCAGTCTGTCCTTCCAAACTCTCTTTGTAGCCTGTACTATTCTGCTATGCTATACGACCAGGAGGATGACCCACAGGGAGGTGGCAGAACTTGCTGATGAGCCAAGACAAGATTAGTCCAGAAGCGGATGCCAGTTTCTACAGTGCAGTGCAACACCTGTCCTCTCCCTTGTACTCCAGCTACATGCAATGATCTGAAATTACACACAGCAGTAGCAAGCCAAGTACCCATCTGAATGTGTCCTCTGGTCAATTTTGTATGGCTGTAAATTAACATATTTAGTGTCTGGATGCTAATGATGATGTTCGCTGTAAAGGTACCACTGTTACCTGTAAATAACATACGTACTTGAAAGCCACATACTGCCTTTGCATAGTTTGCTATGCAGTGGACTGAAAGTTCAGGTGCCACTGTGAATTATACGATAAATACTTGCAGCAGTCATCAAGGGAGACTGACTATCAGGTTTTATTAAAGTGGATTAAATCCAAGAAAAAGACATTATAAAACCCATTTAGATAAAACTGGGATGCATCCTCACCATGACTTTGGTTGATTGGTTGGTTAGTTAATGCAGAGTAACTGTGAGCTCTTGAAAACAATTAGTGGCTTCATACAGAGAACATTCAATAGCTGGACAGACTTGAGCCTTTTTAGATGGAAAGGAGGGGAAATGTGCTGGGGGGAGGAAGATCTCAAAATAGGTGGGGCAAGTGAGATGTCAGCTGCAAGCTAGTGATGCTTTCTTGAAAGCAGGGCAAAAGGGAGGCTCACCAGTGTTATATCACCAGGGCAGAATGGCTTAAAACAAAATGCTTTGTTTGACCTGGTAATTAAGTGCTTTCCTGCAGGATGTAACCGAGGCCAATAGCTTAGAAAACCAAAGGAAGTGGATGTTTAAGGTATGAATGACAGGTGAAATTCAAGGTCTCCTAATCCTCAGCTGTAGCCAGATGAGAATATACTCTTTCAAAATTTAGTTGTATGTTAGGAGGCATTTAATTCTTCATTTATATCTAATGTTGATGACTTCTCAAGATGGATGCAGGAGCAGACATCCGCCCTCTACTAGGATTGTTTTTTCAGGCCTTCTACTGTTTCTCTGTGTGGTAGAATTCCTGCCCCTTACTGCTTCTGTATCTCCAGTTTAGCAGATGGTGCTTAAAAAAGTGGAAAATGACAAAACCATTCTCCCCTTTTTGCTCTTGCTATCCCCATCTTTGTAACAAGATGCATCACTTCAATACAAAGTTTAGCTTCTTTGCTAACAACACGAGAGCATCTCCCTCTGACAGAAAGGATTAGTGCAATACAGTTTTATGCAGTAAGAAACCTAAGGGTATAATGAAAAATGAACTTTTGCACTTCCACTTCTTTCCTCCCTTATCCACCTGCTGTGGCTTCTGGCCTGTCTGCCTTTAACCATAAGGAAAAAGAGGCTGGAGATGAGTCTTTTTCACTTTTGCAGTCTTTAGAGCTACAGAGAAGGAATGAAAATAAGGAGCCAGACTGTAATTCAGGGCTTGCAGAACAAAAAAAGGATCTTGAGGAGTTCTACTATTTAATGTTAAATATTAGTATGATCGCACATGTAGCTCTGGGGTGTAGATTTCACTGAGCAGTAAGTAGGTCTCATTTAATATCTGCTCAGCAGTACAGGTCCTTCCAAACTCTGGAAAGCAACTGCATCCGTGTACTAGGAATGGATAGACACTGCCTATGTCATATGCCAAGTGGGGGTGAGCTTTGAAAGACTTGGAACAAATGCTGACCTACTACTAGCAGAACTATTTTTAATATAATGCAAACCTTGAAATAAGTTTTTCTTTGTACTTTTATGTAGACAAGTCCCTTGACTCTTGGCCAACTGCAGTTTTTTTAATGGACGAATGGGTTACTGAGCAAAACTTTCTGCTACAGTGTCACTCTGATATAAACTTCATATACTGAAGAGTAGGGTTGAGTGTCCATCAAGCTGTGACACTGCCCTTTTTATTAACTGTGATACGATAAAACTAAATGAGTCTTTAGGAACTTAAGGTATGTTAGCAAGTGTTTAGTGGAAGTGGAGTGCTTTTTTTTTCAGGTGACTATTTTTCTTGTATGCCACTGTATAGGTCAGTATAGTATGCTTGGTTCTACCAGAATAAATGACTCCAAAACTGTGGTTGAAACATAGTTTCTGTTCATGCAGTAGCTGTATCACTGTTACCAGATCTGTTTAACATGAAGAATTTTTGTTTCAGTATTTCAGGTGAAAGCCTTAATCAGATGCCTTCCCGTTAAGGTCGGCTCACATGTGGTGTTGTATAGATTGAAACATGACTGTCCTTAAAATTGAAGAGTTTAAGAAACCATAATGAACAGAAGAATGCTCCTGTTGCCAAAGGCAAGTCTGGATTAGATGGGCTTGACATTGCGCCAGAGGCTTGGGTGGTTGCTTTAGCCACTTCTCCTTCTAAGTGAAGTTCTTGATGTGGTCCTGACCATCAGGCACTAAGTAGAAGCAGAAGGTGCCATGAGTCCTATGCGTACTGTATGTGCAAGTCTAGCTGAAATAACTCTGTATATTCCAGTGGTCTTGCACTGTCATCGTGTCAACATTAAGACCCGCATTATGGATTTACAACTTAAATGTATCACAACCACTCTCCTTCAGAGGTGCCCTGGCCCTGTCTGCTCAGGAGCAACTCAACTTTGGCCCAGAAGGCCACTGAATCCCCCATAATCTCTGCAAAGCGGGGTTTCCCTCCAGGTCAGGGTTGAGATGGTGCTAGGGGGACCAGAATGGTCTACTTCAGTGCACGTCAGTATTCTACTCTAGCACTGATAGGGTGCTCCAAAAACATTTACATCTTTATCACTCACACATCTCAGAACTAAGAAATGGCAGGTTTCTTTCTTTAAGAATAATATCCTGTGTGTCTTTTTGTAATTAATCAGTGAGGTTCTGTGTTCTTATGTAGCCAACACGGAACTTGTATTTAGATTTAGTTCTTACTGCACTTCCCATAGTCCTCATGTTGATACTTCTTCCAGCTTCCTTTGACACTTACAAAATAAAATTCCCTCTGTACTGCTCTCAGCTTGTGCAGGGAAAACAAGCTGTCTGTATTGTCTTTATTTCCAATTTAAACTTTCCTGTTGTAAGTCAGCTGAGAAGTCAAAGGCACAGCCTTGAGTGATGGTATCAGACAGATTACGTATAGATGCCCTGTACTTGCAACACTATGGACATGGAAGAACCCTCATTCTCCTTCTGTCATCTGAACAGTTGAGTATGTCTGTACACACAGAGGCAGCTGCCAGAGTGTAAGAAGTGTGTATGTGGCTGTGCACAAAAGGCTAAAACTCATCTTTCCTCTTCAACTACCATCAGTCAGATTGGACAGAAAATAAAAGTCAGTGGATGCAGCAACAGGAATTTCAGTGTTGAACTAATGCTGTAGGGGTTAACACAAGCCTCTGCTTGCACTGCTCTACTCTTCAATATATGATTAATCTCCCTCCCTGGCCTGAAAAGCAATTCTGCTTAAGGTCTCTAGTTTAGTGACCTTCCAGACTAATGACCTCACCAGAACTTCTCAAGACAAATGCTGGGCTAACAAGGGACAGTCTTCTGCAAGATTCAGTGCATTCCCAGCAAGGGGGATCCAACTTTATTCAGGCTATCATCTTTCAGGCGTAACATAGCCCTTCTCTCTAGGGAAATGAGTAACAGCTGGGACCAGGGCCAGGATGTAGGCAAGCCTACAGCATGTAGAGGAAAGGAATAAACATCCCCTAATCTGTTACTCCAAAAATAATGGCACATGCAATAGTCCCTCTCAGCTAAGTTAATTATATGAACAAATTCTGCCTTGAGGGGAATTAATTGCACAGCACCTCCTGGGTGGTGTGAAGACAAAAGAAGTGCCATTTCATAAGCCCACATGGCCTATGCTCAAACCCAGGAGTTGACAATAGACTTCAGCAGCACTCAAAGGCTTCTTGCTCCCCTATTAAATAATTAATAATATTAGCAAAAAAAAGACTAAAATGCTGTGACTTCTATAAACCTCTACTTCGAATGCTTGCTTGAAAATACCCTCTGCCATGTCTTAAAGATTTTGCTAAAAATCAGGTAGCTCCTAAATCCCCTATAGATGTACAGATCACAGTGATTGCTAGACAGTGGCATGAGAACAGCAAAACAATGACTTGGCCACAGCTCAGATTAAAAATAACACTTTCTGCTCCCTCTTAGATCAGGCTTTTCCCCTGCTACTGAAAGCCTGCAGTTCTAGGTTTCTAAGTCAGTCAGAGATTGTGCTACTTGGACCTTAGTCAGAAACCTTTATTGTGGAAAGATTACACAACACAGTGAAGCAGTAAGAAAAAGAGAACAACCCAGCCAGCTACTACACTGAGAACCCCACAACTGCAAAACTTCAGTCTCTCACATGCCTAAAAGCATATAAAAATCCATTTATAAGAGAGTGAGACTGAGCCTTAACAGCAGCATTCATGCAGAGACTGCAGGACTACAGAAGGCAAAGGCATATGATGGGCCGTGAAATGCAGGCCATTACAGAATTCAGTTAACTCAGTTGAGCTGGCTTTCCTGAGTTACATTTTTATTTTGGCTGCCATCCTATCGCCAGCCTCACTCTGTGAGAGGGAGGGAGGGGAGGGATGACTCTAGAGTACTGCACCCATCTACCTCCAGTTCAGAAGCACTCCTGAAAGTGACCAATAACTGAACAAACTTAAGACTGCTATAGAAAGCTTTCCATCCATCCTGAAAAGACTAAAAAACTAAGTAACATTGCTAAAGCTTGAAGTCAAGTCTTTGTTTGTGTATACAAGGAAAGACAGGATGGAATAAATACACCTTTTGTTGCAGCAGATACCAGCGTCTAGTCCTTCTCCCATTTGCCACCTCAGCACCTTGAAAGCTGCTGTTTGTCTAATCAAAGTTAGGAAAAAAAATCCAGCTCTATTATACAGCATTCCTATTCCCTTAGAGAACAAGAATGTGGAGTCTGGATCTGGAATGAATAAAAGGAAAAAGCTTCAAGACTAGAATGATATTTTCAGTGGAAGTTGGAGGACAACTTGCCTTGACAGAAGTTATACAGCTGACAAAAGGAAGGAGCTTGAGGCATGCCAAATGTTAAATCAGACATCCTGGTTATCATTACAGCAGGTGAGTTCTTACAGAAACTCAGCTTTTTAAATACTTCACACTTTGAAACGCAGTGCAGTATATTTAGTTGCAGTGATCATGCAGCTTGTGCACTTCAGTGTTTCCAGCTATGGAAAGCACTACAGTCTGGTAAGGCCCAAGTCTTAGCCAGCAATTCCATTAACTTGCACAACAGGAAGCCTACTTGTAAAGCAATGGTATCCCACTAAGGCTTGCACACTCTTCCTTCAGGTAAGCCACAAAAGGCTTCATCTACATTTGGATGAACTATGGACAAGCCTGCAAATCCCCAACAGTACTTTCAATAAATGTCCATTAGTGAGTTGGTAACAGGAAGAGAAATTGCACTGCAGCAACAGCCTGCTTTGCAGACTGTTTGCCAACACTACTTAAATATTATTAGGAGCAGGACATGTGCTTTGATCTGCTCTTAAAAGAGATTCTTTCTGAGATGCTGAACTGTTCTTAGAGCTGCTAGGAGACTTCCCAGTGAAGAACTAAGGTCAAGCATATTTCAGAGCTCTATGCTTCACAAAGCAGGTGGTATACATGGCACTAATGAAACTGAAACTTTGTTTCATGTAACAAGTTATTCCCATCTTAAGTGTTGGTTCAGAGCTCCCACCCCTCCCACTTAACACTTCAGGGGAGAGGGAAACCACTATCTCACGGCTTAACAGTGTTTAAATGTTACATTTATAATAAGACTGAGCTGTAAATAATCCCACTCATAGCTTTTAATTGAAGAAAAATATAAACATCAGTAACTCAGCAAGATAACGGGGTACGGCAGTCGTGGGAGAACAGCTGCTGGAGAGATACCTCGGAAGGAAAAGGATGGATAAGGAAGACCCTGAGGAGCAGCCAAGTTTAATTTAAGAAAAGGGCAGATACTAGAGCAATTATATTGTTTACCACTCCTCCCACCGCATGCAATTGGGAAAACTGATTATAAAGTGCAACATCCTGAAGTGATGAACTTCAAACTCTGAGAAAGTGAAGTAAGTCCAACTTCTATCTAAGCAGCTAACTAAATACAGCCTAGCAGTGTGCTGCAACCTAAGCTGTTATTTAGCAAAGATATTTGTCAAATGCGCGTTTGCCTCTACAGCTGCATGCTCCTGCAGCTTAGGAAATGGGTAACAGGGAATGTATGCACACTGCTTGGTCTCTGGCATTCTTTCCCCTAACTGCCAGCCTCCCTGAGCTCTACATCATTACTACCTCTATGACACCTTCTCTTTCTGAGTATAGGAGGTATTCCTATCCTAATTCCTATCATTTACAGACCCCTCTGTAGTTCAGCAGAAAGCTGTGCTAATGACAACTAGTCAAACATTTAAGTCAGGAAATAGTATTAAGAGCTACATCTGGAATCGTAGTTAAGTGTCCCACAACAAGTTGCGCATTACCACAGCCTCTTATTGTAACAGTGTGTGCTATTCTCAAAGCATCACAGAACAGTTTTTCCCCTACAACTATATACGAGTTGCTATTTTAGGGGTAGCGATCTTCCCACCCACTCCACCTCCAATCTTCTCCTATAGCCCCCCCACAGCTAGAGGCATTCACAGGCCTCCAGATCCATTTGATGTTGACTCCAGATTGCTCTAGAACATATTTTTCCTTCCTTTCCTGAAACAGACCAACCCTGTATGGATCTATACCAGAGCTTCACAGACTGTGGTCAAAACCACCACAGTGATAAACTCTTGTGTGTCTGTATGCAGTCACTAGCAATGGTCCTGCATTTCCGCAATAGTTACACCTATGAATGCTCAAGGAAGCACTTGGGAGCTGTAGGGCTCTCCAGGAGCTTTCTAACCTCAGAAAGAAGAATCAGAGGACTTGCAGGCATTGTCCTGGGGTTTCTCAGCACATGACTCCATATCCAGTGTTCAGCAACTTAACCATTTAAAGTTGAGATCACACTACTTCACATATCAAAAGTGAAAGCACAGAACATTAGATTTTCCAACAAAATACAGCTGGAACCTTGAAACCTCCCTGAGAGATGCTTTCAGGCAAGTTACCAGAAGTCAAGTCTTTGGTTTAAATCAAATGGAAGAAGCACTTGCAATGTTGAAGCACAGCTGCTACCATGTGCAGTTACATCACAGAACTGGCAGGGTGCTTTGGCCAGGGCAGTGGCAACCCATTCATCTGATGGTGTGCTCCTTATGGGTCTCATCAGGTGGGAGGCAGGAGGGCTGCTTTCACAAAACCCTTAATCAATTCACTGTCAGACCTAGCCAGCAATTACAACTCAAGCAGATAGCCGAAGCTGTAAGTGCCAACACTATGTATCACAGTGGTTTTTGGTTTGCTTTTGGGGGTTGCTTTTAAACATTTAGTGTCCTCCAAGTTTCCTATTACAATGCTAACAGCTGGTGGGAGTTATCTGCAATCAGGCTGCTTTCTGGCAACCTCTTTTCAAGCCTGGCAGAAAATTAAGATTTCAGTTCACTGATTTCCCTTTCCTCCCCTCCCTTTACAAATGCAATCACAATTACAAATCAGAGAAAGAGTATTAGCTGAAATTAGTGCAGCTGTCAGATAAACAGAGCCACAGAAATACACAGCTCTGCATACCTCCCCATGTAAAAAACACCAGTGCCATACCAGAACCTTTACCTGTGAAATTAAGGGCAAACAAATCTTATTTGCCCCCAGATTGCTGCTCACTAATACAGAGTATGGGCTGACAAAAGCAATCCACAAATCACCAGGCAAATCACCAACATCTGTCAGGAGAAAGAAGTGAATATGCAGTCCTCACACAATCATATATGGGCACAAAACACGATCCCACACATACACACCTTGTTTCAGTACAGTTTACAGAAGTGAGCTGTAAAAGGCGGGCAGTACTTGCTTTCTCTGGGAGGAGGGGAAGGTTTGCTGAGTGCAAACTATTTTGCAAGACAAGCCTGATGCCAAATAAACCAACCCTGGGGTTTGGGAATGTGCTGGGAGACAATAGTTAGGCCCACTTCTTTCCTCTCTTCAACTTTCATTACTGCTGTCTTGTGCAGCTAATTTGTCCTCTTTCCCATCACAGCCAGCAAAGCCTTGTTAAGCAAGTCTTCAGAGGGTTCAGCTACCACAAACACAAGGTGCTGCAGTTAGTTCATGGTTTTTTCTTAGATTAGAAAAAATTTATTTTTTAATAAAGAAAGTGACATTTAAAATATAACCCAAATAAAGCCCAGGAAGAGAGAACAATATTTCAAGTCTCCTCGTACCTTTCCACAAAAACCTGAAGTGGGATCAGATTTCCCTGCCTCATTTGTGAACAACTGATAATGGTTTTGTCAATATTGCTCTCGTATCTTACGGAAGAACTCAGCAGAAAATGTCAGGCTGAGCTAGGGACTCTGCTCTAGGAACAGGTAAAGTTCTATTGGGTTTGTATTTGCCAAGCCACTGCTAGCAAAAGTACACTGGAATCCAAGTGACTGACAATCTGGCTCCAAGTTACACAGCCTTTCCCTCCCTTCATACTTCATAAACTATCACTGAGAAATTAACCATTGTTTTGGTGTGACAGAATATTGGTGTATACATCCCCAGCTAATTGGTACCAATTAACTAAACAGATGTAGGCAGCATCGTCCCTCTTGTTCCCAGCTCCTTGGAGATCTCACACAGGGACAAATAAACATGGGAGTTATGTTGGTTCCAGCAACACTAAGACATCTGCTAAACAAACAGTGTAACAAGGATCCCTTTAAGAGACGGCTGTACCTGAATACAACTGGAAGCCCACTGGGGACACAGCTCAAGTTTGAAGAGACACGCAAAATACCAATGCAAAAAGCACTCAAACTCTCCCATCCCTGCTTTTTCTGAGGGAGTAAGGGGAGAAAAGGACATGATGAGGAATACAGTTTTCTTACAAGCAGGTTATGCAATCCAGAGCCTCAACTGCTATATTCAAAACAGCTTCTCTTTAGGGAAAGGAACCAACACTAACCCTCTCTGAGGCTGGCGATCTCCAAGCCAAAGCTAGCCAGCAGGCAGAGATGATCAGATGAACAAAAAGGATTTGGTAAGCCATTTGCCATCAGCAGGGCATCTTCAGAGAGAAGGGAGAGGCGGCCAAGCAGCTTCAGGGCTCCATCCTGGTACAGCCTGCGACCTGACAGAGAAAACGGAAAGAAATATCAGCCAGAGACTGATGCTGTAGATTAATTCTACACACTCACAGAAGGACATCTGTAAATGTTTTCCTATTCTTTCCCTAATGAACAAAGACAGACTGCACAAACACTGCATGCACCTTTGTGCCTAGATATGAAAGCAGTGAGCATCCTATACTGCTGTTGTTCAATGTTTTCATATACTTGTAGGCATAGGAATTGATCAAACTCAATTCACCAGGCAGCTGCTTACATGAAAAGTTCTTTTCATGGTACTAAGTTGTAGCAATAGGTTCGTATTCTCCCCTAAGAACAAGTTAATCTCTCCATTTCTAACCTCTTCCCCAAAGCTCCTTCTGACATGATGCAAACCAGCTCAGAGACAGTTCCTGGATGCATTTACATGTAGTCTTTCATCACCATATCTCCTGTTCCAGGTTGCAGAGAGGTGGTGCCATTGTAAGGTATCTAGTCACCACCTTCTAAGGCTAGTATGTGGTCTCAGACAAGCCGTTAAGTCCAAGCCTTGAACTTAGGACCCAGTGCTGCCTGTTATCAGGAGCACAAGTAAAATGCTTATACAAAAGAACAGAATCCATTCTGTTCTAGCTTCCTCGAAAGCCTACATGAACATAAGCTAAGCAGCTTCAGTTTTTTCCACAGCAAAGATGAACAGTGTCTTTTTATCATACCTGAGCAAATGCTTCCACTCTGTGCATCACTTCAAAGTCACACCCTGCAGATCCACCCCAGTTTAGCAAAATGTGCTGCCAAACACTGAGCTGCATTCTGACATGTCTCACAACCCTCTCCCAGCATCACAGAGATAAGCCCTGTACTGCCACACTCACCACACTCACCCCCCCTGTTCCTATTCTCCACAGGCTCTGCTGAATAGAAGATATAATCAACAGTGGTTCCAAGCCCCATGGGCATAGTTGTGACCTCTGGGCGTCCCCTCTGCGGCAGGAAGTGGCTGTAGACAGAGGTCAGGTTGAGGCCATGCTGGATAATACCTGAAGACCTGCACATGAAAAGCCACCATTTACTAAGGAAAGAAAGAGAATGTTATAGTGTCCAGTACTGCAGTCACAGCTGAGATTGGATGTTCCCTAGCTGATGCAACTGTCCAAACTATTTCTACTTTGTGAACGCATAAAAGACAGTCTTTCTGAATTATTCACTCCACTTACACCAGAGACAAAGCTGACTATGAACTTCCTTTGTCTCAAATACCCAGTCCTGTCTATGCCCTTCATTCTCAACCTCACCAACACAATCCTGACAGAACAGCACCCAGCTGCTGGGACAACCCTAGGTGGATCTAGCAATTCCAGACAGCCCTCCTCACTCTCTTCCAGCCCCACATTTATTTCAGCCTTTTCTTCAGCCAGACTTTCAGTTCTCAGGAAAATGCGACTGGGCTTGAAGAGTGAGGCCATTGAAGATGCACTAAATTACCTTGGGACGAATGGCTGAGGATCAGGGTCTTTCACCATGGCAGCAGGCTTGGGCCAGCATGGAGGGCGGTCTGCAAAGGAGCAAAGAGAGTCCAGCCAGACCTACACAGATCCTGGAACAGGCTGCTCATCCCAAGTCTGAGAAGCTTCTCCTGACATCAAATGAATCTTTTTGCCCAAGAAGAGCAGATAGCTTCCAGCCACAGGCACCTTGAAGAAAAACATTCAAAGGAAACCCCAGCTCTAAGACTAACAGGAACATCCTAGAACAGATCAGTACAAACCACAGAGAAGTCATACTCTGCCCTGCTAAGAATATGTCCTTGAAGCATTTATTATGAAGCTAAGGGTATCTCAACCTTTGCTCTCTAAGAAAGTTCATTTGCCTTAGCCTACAGCTTACTCACAGGGCCTTTAGAATGGCAGAACAGAAATGGAGACAGCAGAACTAGATCTCACTTTGTAACAATCTTAATGCATCTCAAGGAATACAGCCAGTGTGTATGAGGGTGGTAAGACTGTACTCCTCTGAGCTCTCATAGAATCCCTTTGTAATCACAAAGCCACAGAAGGCACCCTTCTGCTTTCCTCTGTTCTCACCGGGCATTACCTCCACCCCATGTTTTTATCAAAATTGAGCTGGGAGAGACACAAGCGGGAAAATCTCCTGTTAGTACCTGGTTTAGCATCTGTCACACCTTCCAAAAGGACCAGATGTGCTGGTCGTTCACAGGCAAGATCGCAATAATGAAACTGGAGCAAGAATTCCCGGCTGTACTTACGCCTGTCTGCAGAGAAAAATAGAATTTCAAGAAGAAAATGCCTGCAGCAAAGTCACATCTACAGGGTACACCTCCACACTCTTTATACCTCTTAAGCCTCTGTAGTTTGAGAGAAGTTTTTGTGCCCAAGCACTCTGATACCATGAGAATGAGAATCACTTAACAACCTAAATGTAGAACAGAACAGATGCATAAATGTAGAACAGAGCATAGTCATTGCTATCCCTTTAGCTAATGCAACAGTCTTAGTCAGGACCTTGGTGAAACAAATTAAGATGCCCTCTCTGAAAAACCACAAGTTCAAGGGACTTTCAAGCAGATCAGTTCCTGTACAACTCAACAAAAGGTCTGCCAAAAATGAAAAAACAATTCCAGAGCTCAGGGTCCATACAAGTTCTACATTCAAGATTCCAATAAAAGGCATTTATTCTGGCCTCCTTCTTTTTATTTTTTTTTAACCCTAAGGATAGTACAGAATAGCCATGATTGTAAATGGGCCTTTAGGAATGATTTCCTAATAGGAGTGTGCAAATACTGCCCAGAACCACTCCCACAGATGCCTGCAGCTGAACATGGTTTGCAATTGCACAAAAGCGTAAGTCTGGGAATATGAAAGAGATACACAGAGCAACGGTTACTGGTAGAACATTCAGCTCTCAACTAGAGAAAAATGGCAGAAATGGGGCTATAGCAGACCCCAGGAAAATTAAATTTAACTCATATACCAAAGAAATTGATAGAAGAAGAGAATCTTGGCTGAGTGCCTCATGCAACCCATGCGTAAGCTACTGAGACAGCAAGGTCCACAAACTGTCCATCCTTAGCAAACTTACGTACTCAGTGCTCACCAGAGCTCACCTTGTTTCTTTGGCTGGCACAGGGTGACATACTGGCAGTTGTCTGTTACACCCAAGGAGCTCGGCCACAGCGGGGCCAGCATTTTCCGTGAATACAACTGTTGGGAAAAGTCTTCCTGACCAGACACCTGCACAGAGGCCAGAAACAATCAGCAACACAGAGCAGAACTTTTGCATGCCATAGACAATGTAAGTATATACATCTGCCAAGAGCAACAGGAGAATGCCTCACAGAAAGGCATGAACTCAGCTGTTCACAACATGGTGCAGGTATAATAAACCCTTCAGAAAGTCTTGGTGGATTTGTACTCCTCTACACTTTCAGTCCTGCAGGCACAAAAGTCCCGAACCAAGAGAGAACCAGGACCTGAAATAGTCTATTATCCCCAGTCTGCCCCAAGAGAAGCCAAAAGAGCAGTGGTGGAAACAATGCACACACATTTGCCCTCTTCTTTTTGCAGCAGTACTGGAGGAATTAGAGAAGACTGCTGAATAACTGAATTAATTATTCAGACTATTTCCTCATGAGAGGAGGAATGCAGCCATGCATTCTTTACATTTACATGCATTTCTCTACAGCAGGATGCAATAACGAGCTACCCAATCCCAGTTCTGGCTGGCATCTACCTTCCAGGCTGGCATCCCATGGTAGGAAAGCTCCCCATTCCGGATGAACTTGTAGAGCGGAGAATCAGGTACAGAGTTCAGGTCTCCACACAAGATGACAGGATAGTAGCTTCCTTCAGTAGTTTTTGCAATCTTGTCAATCTCTGCTAGGAGCAAGGCCATTTGGGCCAGTTTAATATCTCCCCGACGGGGATTGAACAACACGTGAGTGTTAGCCACACACAAAGGACTGACTGCCTTTGGATCTAGGCCCTCCGGGAGCACAGGCTGCAGCAGCAGCACCAAGCCGACGTTATCCCGATTGAGGATGTCCAGGCCAGGCCGGAAGTATTCTATGGGGCTGAAGCTGATCAGCTGGAACCTGCTGCGCTTATAGCACACTGCACAGCCATCTGTCTTCTTCCCAGTTCTCCGCTTATAAAAGCATGTGAAGCCTGAAAAGAAACCATCACCTCTTAAAAAGTTTATCCAGTCATTATCTCAGGCTCCTCCCATGAGCTATGGAGTTCAGCAAGTCTGTGTAGCAGAAGCGGTTCCTACTACATTTGGGTTCAGCATTACACCCAATTCTGTTCAAGTAATCACAGTTTATCATTGAGGATATTGTCTCTTTCCTTGTCCTCCTACAAGTCTCTCAGCTTTGTTACTCTGTCAACTCTGAGAAAGATCAATTACAAAAGAAAGGGTAAAGGTCTAAGCAGACAGCTCAGAAAAGCCAGAATACCTGACAAATAGAGCTCTCTCAAGACCAAGTGCTTTGAAGACATTGGGCAGGAAGCACTACTTGGCCAGTTCCATGAGCTGGAGATACAGACACACAAAAGCAGGACATACCCATCCCCTTGAATGTTGGTTCTAGCTGCTCCAAGTAATGGTTCTCTTGCACCTCCTGGAGACACAAGACCTAGAAGGAAGGCAGAGACCTCACTCACTCCACCAGTATTTGCTAGTTACCTTGTTTTGGGGAAGGAATAAAGCAGAAAAGCGCACTCACATACCAACCCTACAACCAGAAAGGTGACCGCTGCAACTCTGTCCTGTACTTTCCAGATAGAGAGCAATAATTTTCTGGGTCACATTAGTTTATCATTCAGTTTTCCAGTGACGAGGCAGAAGATCTTCATTACACAGAGAGGACTCAAGGAACAGAGAAAGACATGAAGTCCCTTCTATGCAGGCTTCCTTCTGTGCTGCCTTATAAACCTGGTCCTTTCCTCCCCCAACACACATTATCTCTTCCCCGACTTCTGCGTTTTAAAGAAGTTAAGCCCTGATATCAAAGTACAACTAGCTTCTACAGTAACACAATCAAAGCACGATAAACGCCAAAAAAAAATGTATGCACAAGGCCTCTCAAAGACTCTCAGAGGAATGGAGGAATCAGTGTTCAGTTATCAAGCAGGCTGTATTTTCCAAGGACTTTTACCCCATTCTTTTCATTTTTTAATGCTGTCATACCACACAAGGACTTCAAATTCTGGTGATCCTGATGTAGAAAAGGCTCAGACATACTCACATCAGGATCCCAGTGCTGGATCTCCTGCAAAAGGTTTGGAAGGCGGTAGTTCCAGTTCAGGATGTTTGGATGACAGTGCAGATAGAGATCAAGGCTCTGTTCCACCAGGTCCTGGGCAAGGATGTTGTAAGACATGACTCGAAATTCAAAGAGAGGAGTGTTTTTTGAGACCTGCTCTAGCTCACACGGCTTGGCAGAAAGATCCTCCCAGTCTCTCCATAAAACCTCTGTATGCAAGAGACAAAAAGCAAAGTTACAGCCATGCTGGGTGCTCTACTGATACCTTTGTTACCCTTTGACCAAGAAAATTGCCATTCTCTTCCTCTAAACTAGGGTCCTCTAGCCACTGTGCAAACCCTCACCCGCTCTGTTTTTCAGGTGCTCTTTTAGGATGCCTTTGGATGACTGTCAATGGGGGTAGCATAACAGAAGACCGGAGTCAAGCATACTGAAGCACTCAACCAGGTTTTGGGTGCTTTTTATATTACAAAACCAGCATTTTGGAACAGTTCCTGGAAAATTAACATATACTGATGTTCAGACCAGATGGTCTTACAGCACTGAGACTACCAGCTGTGACCAGCCCTCCCTCAGCAAAAACTCACTTTGCAGCTTTCACTAGCAGACCCTGGCAATTCTGCATGGACAGATATAATCAATGTCTTACTGACAGCAAGCCCAGACACAATAACCTGACCACATTCACTACAAACCTAAATCCCAACCCAAACATTAGATTCAGAGCTGTTACTACTGACCATGGTAGGGTACCTCTGTCGGGAGAGAAGAAAATTGTACCATATCCTGAATGGGCCAGGCGTGAGGCTCCGTTGGCACCGTCTCTTCACCACACACTAAACTCCAAGCCAGCACAGCTGGGTCTTCATTCTGCAGTTCTACACTGACAGCCGCACAGCCAGCTGTCTGATGATCCCTCTGTGGCACCACGGATGCTGAAGGGGCACTGCCTGCTACAGCCACTGTTTCCTCTGTTGGTAATTCTGCCAGTTCAGCCACTGCATGGTCTTGTGGTTCCAAAGAGGCCAAGGCATGTAGCTCTGTGAGATGTTCACCAGCATTCTGGGCGACTTCTGGAGCTGAATTCAGATCACTGAGGCTAGTCATCAATAGTTCTGAACCTTCTATCCAGTCACTAGTGAGTGTAACTGATACTTTTGCCACTGATGGAGCACTCTCGCTGGCTGGCAAATTCCCTGCTCCTTCCTCCAGCCACTGCTGAAGAAGGGCTTCTTGCTCTTCTGGGACTGACCTTCCTCTGCTTGCAGCAAAGACGTCTTCTATCTGGGTGGACGTGCTCTTCGCCAGAAGCACATTCTTTCGACAGGTAAAGAAAGCATCTGGCATTTGAAAACAAACAAAACTGTCATAAGACAGATGGAAATCCTTTCTCACTCTTCTTTTTCCCATGCTTTTGCAGTAACTCTGTACAGTTCAGCCATTCAGTACAGCAACCCAAACAAATGACTTCCTCGAAGAAAAATGCTTACTGTCTGAATAACTTATGCCACCTCCTCCTGAACCAGAATTGGACTGCACCTTGTTTGACCACTAGTTACATTAGTCAAAGTCACTGAAACGCTACAGAATGGCAATGGCTTTATCAACTCTAGGGAATTATTATTAGGTATTTGGAGCACCTCTCTTATGAGAGTGATTGCAGGAGCTGGACCTGCTCAGTCTAGAGAAGACTGGGAGGGGATCTCATAATGCATATAAATACCTCAAAGGCACGTGCCAGCAGGATGGTGCCAGACTTTTCAGTAGTGCCCAGCAACAGGATGAGGAGCAATGGCCATAAACTAAGACACGTGAAGTTTCACCTCAACATGAAGAAGAACTTCTTTAGACTGAGGGTACAGAGCACTGGAACAGGCTGCCCAGGAGGGTTAGTTGTGGAATCTTCCCTTCTGAAGACACTCAAAACCCACATGGACACATTCCTGTGTAACCTGCTCTAGGTGGCCCTGCCGTGGCACTGGGGTTGAACTGGGTGATCTCCAGAGGTCCCTTCCAACCCTGGCGATCCTGGGACTCTGTGAATGCAGTTCGAACTTAGGCAGTGCCACAGCTAGTCAGAAAAGCTAAAAGGCCTCGTGGAAACACTATCAGCTCTCAGCAACACATGCAAAGCACAGTCTGTAGAAGTTAGCTGATAGGGTGCAT
Source organism: Psilopsiagon aurifrons (assembly GCA_025447955.1). NCBI lineage: Eukaryota > Metazoa > Chordata > Aves > Psittaciformes > Psittacidae > Psilopsiagon > Psilopsiagon aurifrons. Next base: position 45,676 of record JAOEHY010035452.1, on the reverse strand, counting down.
GAGCCAAGAAGTCAGACTCTTGTAGATCACCACTTGGAGCAAGTTTCTTTCCACAGATTGAGTAACAAAATTGTGCTCAGCTAATAACAAACACGTCACAAGAATGTGTTGTGGAAGAAAAACCGCAATAAAGAGATGAAAAATAAAGACACAGAGGACCCAATAAGTGTGGTTAAAAGCCTGATTAGAAAGAATACACGCACAGAATTAGTCCTGGTAAGAATTACAGATCACCTGATGACCGACATCTGTGGTAAAATATTACAATAACCCCTGGTGTTAATGTAACATTTGAAAGTACTAATATCGTGGGGTAAAGCAGAACACAACAGGGACTCTCTTCACTTGCATCTATACAACAGATGACGGCATTAATGTTCTGCTACAAATTCTACACAGACACTACTTCTGATTTGCAATTTCTGTTGTCTACAAATTACATTTTCCCTACCGTGCATCCCTGTGGCAAGTCAGTGAGCCAGAGCAGTGACATGCAGGTGTCAGCAACATCCATGTATGCTTTTATTGTCTCTTTTGTGTCAAAGCTTTCGGTGTCAGAAATGGAGCTTTAAAAAACAAACTCCTTCTAGTTTTGTAATTAAGTTCATGAACGTTCAAGCACCAAGGCAGTATTTTCACACACCATTAGCCAGGCACGGCTGTTACAAACGCCTGTCACTACAGGAGAGGAGCTGAATTTGACAGAAGTCAGCTGGTTGCTCACCATGATCAGTGAGCCACTGACTGATACAGGCCTGTGGACAGGTTCAAGCACACTCGCCAGGGCCTGGGAAGCACAGGCAGGATCTAGGGAGCTAAAGTGAAATACTGATGCACACAAAGCAAGAGTCCATGCATAAGTCAACTGCAGGTCCTTGGGGAGTCACAGACCGCAGAGCAGCTCATCTCTGAAGATCTCCCCAGACCTGCAGCGCAGGTCCGGGTCAGGAGGCCCAAGCTTCCCCGCAGACCGCAGTGTGCCACTGCAGCACAACTGCTGGCTGCTCGTCCCTCCAACACCCGGCCCCCCGCGCTGCCCGAAGGTGAGCACCCCCAGGCCCCACCTGCCCGCCCCTCCCGCTGCTCAGGGCGAGGGCCTCGGGGAGCTGTGGGGCAGCCGGGACACCCCGACTCCCAGCCGCGAGGCCCCTCCGGCCGCTCTGCCCTCAGGCCGGGTCGTGGTGAAGCGAGGGGCCCCCGCCGCCGCCGGCTCCCCTGGGCCCAACCGCCACCCGCCCGGGGCCGGGTTACCTCGGAGGGCCCGGAGGAGCCGCGCTGCCGGCAGCAGCACATAGTAGAGAACAGTGCCGATCATACCGCCCGGCTCTGCTCGGTTCGGTTCGGCTCGGCACGGCCTCCACCGCCCCCGTCACGGCCCCAGCGAGGCCACGCACGCACCGGCTCCGCCTCAGCAGCGACCTCACGGCGCGTCCGCGGCC
>JAOEHY010035452.1:0-42875 GCA_025447955.1 Psilopsiagon aurifrons | reverse complement strand
GGTCAGTGGGTGGGGCAGCCCCGGGCGGGGTGGGGCCGGGCCAGGCCCGCTGTGAGCCGGGGGGCAGCGGGGCCGCGCTCCGCATACGGCCCGTCCGTGCTGCGGGACCCTGCGGCCCCGGAGGCCAGGAGCCGTGACCCTGAGCAGGGCGACAGCGGCTTTCAGGCCCTGCCACCCCGAAACTTGTGTTTCCAAACGAAAGTTTTCATCCCCAGATATCCAGAAATGCAAACAGAAAGGAAAATTTCTGCTATGTTTTGGATTGGGTTCGGGTTTTCTATCCCTGGAAAGACACTGAGCAAATAAAATCCCATTTGCTCCAGATGTGTTAATAATTACAGCGGCTTTGCAAACTCTGTTGGTGATAGTCAATGGAGACAAACACCATTGGGGTGGGTGAAATGCAGGTGCAGCACTGTGCGCTCTTTCCATAGGCTCACAGGTCCTCACAGCTCTGCAAAACTACTCCCCCTCTCCACTGGCAGTGGGCGTGTCATGGCCTTTGCAAGTTGAGACCTGTCACATTTTGAAACCAGACAGTTTCATATGACAAGAGAAGACCCGGCTGAAGTCTGCATTCATGATGTGTACAACATCTAAAGGCAAACAGATAGAACTGAGCACCAGTATACTATGTACTAGAGTACACTAGTAATACACACTTTTAATGTGATCTCGCTAGGCTTCTTCCAAAGTCTTTTCAAGATGGGCACTTCCAATGAAGTCAAGACTCGTGTCATCTGCCTTTCGCTGATAAGTGCTGCCAAACTGTTCCCTTCATAGTGACCAACTGGAGTCTCATGGATTATATTTAGATGAAACTGGTTCCAGACTTATCAACTTGTTTATCAATGACCTGGATGAAGGAATACAAAGCTTGAAGGAGTGACTGATATACCTGAAGGCTGTGCTACCATTCAGAGGGACCTTGGTAGGCTGGAGAATCGAGCAGAAAGAATTTCATGAGGTTCAACAAGTGCAAGTGTAGGGTACTGCACCTGGGGGGGAATAACTGGAGTATTGCATCCAGCTCTGTAGTCCTCGGAACAGGAAAGAGAGGGTCCAGAGCAGGACTGTAAGAATGACCAGAGGGATGTAACAACTCTCTGAAAGGCTGAGAGAGCTGGCATTCAGCATGGAGAAGACTCCAGGGAGACCTTATCACAGCCTTCTAATACTTGAAAGGGGCTTCTAAGAAAGATGGGAATAGACTTTTTAGCCAGGCCTGTTGTGACAGGACGACAGGTGATGGTTTTAAACTAAAAGAGGGAGGATTCAGGCTGGATGTGAGGAAGAAACTTTACAATGAGTGTGGTAAAATACTGGAACATGTTGCCCAGAGAGGTGGTAGATAGCCCCATCCCTGGAGACGTTCAAGGCCAAGCTGGATGAAGTTCTGGGCAACCTGATCCAGTTGAAGATGTCCTTACTCATTGCAGGGAGGTTGAACTAGATGAGCTTTGATGGTCCCATCCACCTCAAACTATTCTGTGATAACCCCGAGTACCAGTGCAGGTTGGGAACTGACCTACTAGAGAGCAGTTCTGCTAAGAAAGACCTGGGAGTATTGGTGGATAACAAGTTGCCTATGAGCTGGCAGTGCGCCCTTGCAGCTAGGAGGGCAAATAGTATCCTGGGGTGCATCGGGAGGAGTGTGGCCAGGAGGTCGAGGGAGGTGATCCTTCCCCTCTATTTTACCCTGGTGAGGCCATATCTGGAGTGCCGTGTCCAGTGCTGGGCTCCTCAGTACAAGACAGACAAGGAACTATTGGAGAGGGCACAGCAGAGATCACCGGGATGATCAGGGGCCTGGAGCATCTCTCTTACGAGGAGAGATTGCAGGAGCTGGGCCTGTTCAGACCAGAGAAGACTAAGAGGGGATCTCATTAATGTATATAAATACCTCAAAGGTGAATGCCAGAAGATGGTGCCAGGCTCTTTCCAGTGGTGCCGACTGATAGGACAGGGAGCAATGGCCATAAACTAAACCACAAGAACCCCAACATGAGGAAGAACTTCTTTAGATTGAGGGTGCAGAGCACTGGAACAGGCTGCCCAGCAGGGTCCTAGAGTCTCCCCCTCTGAACACTATCAAAACTTACCTGGACATGTTCCTGTGTAACCTGCTCTAGGTGGGCCTGTCTTGGCAGCAGGTTGGACTGGATGATCTCCAGAGTTCCCTTCCAACCCTGCGATTCTGGGATTCTGTGAAACACTTTTCATGGAGCAACCTGCCTCTTACCCTGTTGTGTAAATGGCTGGGATCTGAGCTGAAGTTGCAAGTATACAAATAATCATCCCACCAGTCTCCTTTTCAAATCCCCAATTATGAAACACCATGGACCACAGACGTGGTGATTTGTTTTAAATACCACAGATGTCTCTGGCAAAGCACAGAATTGGACTGTGGCTTTCCATCTCCTGCTGCAGTAAGAAAACATCAGGAAACTATCAGTGGTTTCTAGTCAGAAAATGGAGGGTGTTCTCCAGAGAAAGGATCTGCAATATTAAGGGCTGATGACTAAGGCGTTTAAAACATGGCTGTTCTTTACAAGGAAAGCTCTAAGAAAATATCTTCAGGCCCGACCCATATAGGATAATCAGACTGAAATTGGAGAAGAATGTTAGCCACTGCCACAAACAAGTATCAGGCCAGCCACAGTTGTTTGGCCTACACTAGGAAAAATATTTACAAACTTTGGCAATGAAATCAAAGCTGACAATGGTCATCTGCTTCAGGGTCAAACCTTTCACTGACTTTCGCGGTATTTTGTTCTATATCCAAATATAACCCCACTGTGTCTCTAATGACTGGACTACTTGAGAGGTTTATGTAGAACCTAGCGGAATAAACCCATTAAAAATACCCTATCCTTGGGAAAATGGACTTTTTCTTCCTCTCCATATAGCCCATATTACACTGCGTAGGCTACATGAACTTCAAAATCTGTAAGAGAGATTATGTTCAGTGACCATTGCTCATAATGGGAAGATTTCTAAGTGTATGTTTTAGTTCTGTTCAACCTTTATCAGAAAGCCTCTTCTGTTACTGTTTTGATTTTAGCCCCTTAGGTAAGGTCACAAAGTCCTCAGTATACATGAACAATAACCACTGAACCACCCATAGTTGGTGGGATGAATGAGTACTTGATTCAAAGCCCCATTAAGTGCTGACATGTTTACATCCCACACTTTATTACTGATCATAGCATGAATCTGGCAGTAGGGAAGTCTGAATCTGTTCAAGACTGAACAGGACAAATACACTCTTTCTATCCTCACCTCCTTTAAGACTGTAAGTGCCACAGTCTGGCTTTCTCATGAAAGTGTACAAACTGGAATATGAATGCAAAAGAAAGGAGAACTGTTACCAGCAGCCTGGTGTGACTCTCTCATATGTCTTGGGGGGTTCAGAGCCAAAAGCACAGCTGTTCTTGGTTGTCAGAGCTGATGGTATCCCAGTGCAGCAGGGTTTCCAGCACAGAATGTCACCATGGAGTCGGAGGGCGCAGGTGAGGTCACAGAAGGCTAGTAGTGGCACAACAGAGCAGGGCAGTGTGACTGCAGGCTCAACAGGGCTTTCTCATGACACCTGGCAAGCAGGAAATGGGATTCTCCTGTTTGTAAGCATTATACATCAAGAACACAGATATTATAAGTGGCACTGTTCCTCCTGGAGATGTTTTAATCGTAGCCAAGCTTTTGTGTGTAGGTGTGAGGAACTTACAGGTCTAGGAGATGGCTGTGAACTCTTCATTTACAGAAGAGGAAAAGCAAATGGAAAAGCACATGGACCTGCCGCTTGCTGGTGGTGACACGGAGAATGAGCCTGAGAAGAACGAAGGTATGGTGTTACTAGAAAACTCACTTCAGAAATAGTCAGAAATGGCCAAATTAAAATCACCAGCACCCACGAAGGGCTGCTGTTCAGCAGGCTGATCGCCAGGTGGGAAGCTCTCCCTTCCCCAGGCCAGGCAGCAGTGAAGAGAAAGGTGGCAAACAGGGATCCAGGATGCCAGTGCCCAGAGATGGGAGCTGCCATCTGGGAGCAGCTTCGAGAAATCAAAATGCACCAGAAGAGGTTTTGCCAGCATCAGCTTTCAGGCAATAAAGGAGTTTCCAGACCCATCACTTTCCATTGCATTGGTTTTAATATCAATAATTGCTTTTCAGATTTCTGTTTGAATAACAATATTATCTGTACCAGTGCCAATTTGCACAGCATCACAGGGGTGCAGGGACCACTTCTGGATCTACCTCAAAAAGTTCAGTCCACACACTGTGGAAGGACTGGCTGACACACTGGACACATGACAGCCATGTTATCAGGGGAGGATACAGTCTGGATGGGTTTTGTTTAGCATAGACAGTCTGTTCCCCAGAACAGGAAGTTAAGAACTCTGCTGCACTAAAGTAATGCAAGTAAAACCATCATTTGAACAAATAAAGTCTGGCAGAAGAAAAAGATCTTAATAAAGGATCTGCAGCTGCATGGCTGTACAAAATAGAGTGATGTGGATGCCAGCTGACCAGCATTTCCCTCACATAGGTCTGAATGAACAGCCAAACTGCAAGCTCCATGTCACACATCAATACTAAGTTACACCCAAGAAGAGTACAAAATTAGAGGTCCATAGCCTGGAGCTCTAAAGGGAAATAAGGAGTAAGGGAAAAAGGAAGTAAAAGCAGTGATGGAATGAAAATTAAGCCTTAGAGTAGGGAAAAAATATGTATTGTGTTATTAGCCAGAAATTATTTTGGCACAATTACTGGGTTTTTTTTAATGCATTTATTACTCTTAAAAAGGAATTTTCCAAATTCTCCTTCTTTCTAGCTATAAAATAAATTATGACTTGTAAGCAAGAGAAGCTTTATCACTTCCAGTTGGTCTGGTTACACTCAGTCCCAATATACAATTAGCATTGAAATGCTTTCTCGTCTGCATTGCTTGAAGAGTACTACAGAGCATTCCCAGTCTGATCAAAAAGTCAGCCAGCAATGTCCTGCCCATTCCTGGGGAAGCGTAAGTCAGTTCAGGAGAACAAGGAGGAACTGACAAGGTTTGGCTTGTAGGCTTATGAGGAAATGGGATAGAGGGGAAATTTGCTTTGCTGAAAGGCTCAGAAATTGAGAAAGGGGAAAAAGGCAGCTCATGAGGGAAAGAAGACCTAGTGTGAGAGAGCTGAGTCCCCCACACATGGGCTGCAGAATTTGGGGAGGGCTCTGTCCATAAGATGCCAAAGCATGGCCAGTCTGCAAATCTGCAGCCCCAGAGAGAGCCCATCCCTATGCTAGGGCCATCACCACAGGCATACAATGTACAGGGAGCAGTGGGCAAGAAGCAGGGCTGGGGAAGGAGTGCATCCACAGCATGTTGAAGAGGGGCACAGGCTTCAGCGAGAGCAGTGGGAGATCTATCACATTCAGAGAGTCACACCTCTGACAAAATGAACCTGTTTGGTTTCATGGCAGACCAGAATGAAGTGACTGAAATCAGTGAGTCTCCAGAGTCTGTGTCCCTGGGTGACGCCTCAGCAGAGAAGGCCACAAAAAGCTCTGACACTGACCTAGAGGTTGAAGGTGAATGTTTTCTGACCCTCTGCCCTCACTAGCCTTTCTCCTTCCCCGCAGTCAGAGCTGTACCTACCTGCAGAACTGGTATGTATCTGAAATGGAGACCAAAGATCCCTGCCAGGATCCTGAAAACCACGTGTAATCAGGCAACTGATAAAGGCCCAAAGGAATGAATTTCCCTCTAACAGCTCTCCCTTTGCTGTCAAGCATCTTCCTTCAGTTGCTTTTTATACACCATGGCTATTCCTTTGTTCCTTTTTCTCTCCTCTAGTCCTTAACCAACATGACCAGCCTAGCCCACTGCTTGGGCAGCAGCTAACTGAAACTAGGGATGGGATTGAAGCTTTGTGTGCTCCTGATGGAACACTACATAGCAATTGTGGTCTGTTTACCATAGGTTTGTCACAACTGGCCCAGACTTTCCCAGGGACTCTTATCTTCTGCCTCATGAAGTCACTCATTTGGTTAAGCAAATCTTGCACTCATTTTTGTAACAGTAAGATTTGTCCATAATTTAGGATGAGAACTTTTTAACTTGTTATAAATGGAAGGAAAATCAAAACCTGTAAGAATGCAAGAACAAAAGACTGTTTTGTTAGAGGCCTCAGACTGAACTGGAAAATGGCTTTGATGAGAGGGGACTTTGTCTTGAGGTCAGACCACTGAATGCACATAACAACGTGAAGAAATATGAGCTCTAAGTATGGGGGTTGATGAAGGAATTCCAAATGACAGGTTTCTGCGGAAATACAGCTGCCAGCTGGACTGATATGTCTCACTGCAGCTGTGTCAACAACACCAGTGGCCAAGATGAGAATGCTAGGATTCTTTCCTCTGGTTGTAAGCCAAAATGTTTCGAGCTGCCCTGGCTCTGATGGCAACGTCATCTGTGTGCTTCAGTTAAGATTAGGAAAAAAAAGATAAAAATGGTTTTGCCTGATGTCAAGGATTCTCAATTAAACCACGAAAGGTTCAGTCACATTGCAGACTGGTGAGAAGCTGCAGCAAGTTGCTGGATGCCAAGTGGAGAAGCAAGTAGGATACATTAACTCTTGGAGGTCTGGGATAAAGGGATTGGGAAATCCAGGGGAAAATGATCCTTTAAGAGTAAAACCCTACTGTTGCTGCATAGTGTTACTTAATTCTATTAAGCACTTAATTATGTTACTTAATTTCTTTAAAAGAATGCACCACTCATCAAATACTTTTTCTCCATAGATCCTCAGAAAGCCTTTGTGGGCACTACAGGCACATGGCTGTACTTGGAAGCATGCAAGCTGATGGAGGTGGTTCCTGTCTCATACTTTATTCAGAACATGGCCAAGTCTTATATAAACCTGAACCACTATGGTCTGGGACCCAAAGGTGCCAAAGCCATTGCTATTGCTCTCATGGTGAGTAATCAGCAAGAGTGAGCCCACTGTTCTCAAGAACAATAGGCATATTTTAGGCTTCTCTCAGGCTTGGAAACCATTACTGAGTACACACTGTGAGAGAAAAAGTCACATATCTTCCCCAAAGGAGCTCTGAGCATCCCCAATATTTCTAATCCCCTGCACAGGAAAGTCTTGTGTGGCAACTGCTGGCCTTTGCTGTGTTAGTTACTCCCAAGAGCAAACTGATGCTTTTCCATGGGACACAAGTCCCCAGTGCTCCTAACAAGGCCAGAGGTAGGGCTGTAAGGACTGGTATCCCCCATTATGGGTTCTGCTACACTCACCAAAGGACAAGCCCAAGATGCCTGAATTGGAGCTTGGATCTGAACCTGGGTCTTCAGGCTGGCAAAAAGCAATGGAAAGTCCTACCCACTCAAAACCTCTCCAGGAAAGCATCCTTTTTTGTGTGCCAATTCCTACTGCCATATCTCTGTCACATCCCCTCACCACTGCCCAGGGTCTGCTATGCTTTCTGAGGTTTGGAGGAAATGTCCAGTGCCTGTTGAGCTAAGAAAACTACCCCTTCCTTTTCAGCAATTTTTTGTGTGCCTTTGTTTACCTTTGTGTTTTCCCAGTCCAGTGAAACTGTCACGCATCTGGAGTTGGAAGACAACTGCATGCTGGCAGAAGGAGCCATATGCATAGCAGAGATGCTACGAGAGAATTCCACCCTTCAAGAACTGGTACCCAATCTGACATAGTTTGCAGTCAAAATTATTGCTCACCCAGTTCAATCATCTGAAAGAAAACTGATTAATTCCATTACAATTTTAACGAAATAACCTTTGTTCTCGTGCAAAAACATTCGCATTCTGAACGTTATGATATTTTATGCTGCTCTACTTTTAAAAAGTACAAGCTTCTGAGAAGCAGAAGTATGCATGTGATGACAGCCTGGTGAGTCTGGAACTGTTCTCTTCATTAGCAGATGTGAAAATAATTACCATAACTAAATCTTTCTAGTTCATGCTTAGCCAACAGAAAAAGTGTTTTGGTGAGGAACTTTCATTCTCCAATATGACATGGGAAACTTTTCTAAATAGATTGAGGGAATAATGCAAAACTTTCAGATATGAACTGGTAGGAATGTTCCTTCGATCTGAAACAGGGGTATACAAAATGCATTTTAATAGACCATGGAATATGTGTTACACTGGAAGAAAAATTATTGGCCACAGGTCTCTTGGTTCACTGAAGACAAAGATGCATGTGTAAACTGATGGCCCTAGGGCTTTATTCCTGTTAGGAAGGATACAGGATTAAACACACCTATAACACCCATGGTAATTACTGTCTGGCTGGCATTGTCCGGCTTGTCTTCTTCACTTGATATCTTGGGCAATAAGACAATAAAGATCATTCATTCTTTGGACTCATCCTTCTTATCTTCCCTTCTTCCCTGCCAGAACGTCTCAAATAACAACCTAAACACAGCAGGAGCTAAAGCCATTGCCAGTTTGCTTTTGGATAACGTGTCCTTCCTCCACACTATTCTGCTCTCAGGTAGGTTATATGTACCCAAAAAGTGATAGCAGGGGAAGTGAAATAACATCTTTTAGTTCCAGTCTCTCATCTTGCAAATATCAGTCAGACTATGGGCAAAATCAATATCTCAACTATTACTCTGATGGAAATCCAGAATAATAATGGAAGTTTAGATTTATAATGATGAGATAAAATGTTTGGCCTGCTCAACCTCTAGCACCTCTGAAAACTAGTCCTTTACAAGAAACTTAGATAATTGCTGGAGTGTCTCCCACAACCTGGGGTAATTCTACTCTATGTAATGAAGTGGAATAGTGATAAACTCCTGTATTGGGTCTGGCTGCAATGGATTTAATTTTCCCCATAGCATCCCTCATAGTGCTGTGCTTTGTACTAGTAGCTAGAAGGGTGCTGGTAACACACCAGTGTTTTGGCTACTGCTGAGCAGTGCTTGCACAGCACCAAGGCTCTCTCCAACCTTCCATCCATCTCACCCCGTGGGCTGGGGTGAGCAGATGTTGGGAGGGGACACGTCCAGGACATCTGACCCAAGCTGACCTAAGGTAAATTCCATACCATATGACATCTGCTCAGCAATAAAAGATACGAGAAAGGAGGAGGAAGGGGGGCATTTGTTATTATGATGTTTGTTTCTGGAACAACCACTACACATACTGAAGCCCCACTTCCTGGGAAGTAGCTGGACATCACCTGCTAAATGGGAAGCACAGAAAAAATCTTTTGTTTTCTTTTGCTTCCACACATGGCCTTTGCTTTTGCTTTATAAACTGCCTTTATCTTGACCCATGAGTTCTTTTCCATCTTACTTTCTCTCCCCTCCTCCCAATCCTGCTGAGGAGGGGATTGTTAGAGGGACTTAGTGGCATGTGGCATTCAACCAAGGTCAACCCATTACAACTCCTTAAGGCCAGATATGGGCTATGATTAACTGGAGGATTCACCTAAAAGCACAGTTTCCTGCAGACCCTGGCACAGCACCAAGGGATAGACAGGACAATGCTAACATACTTTTCTTCACCAGGAAACAACTTTGGAGAGGAGAGTGCACTGTACTTTTCTGAGGCATTAATGGTGAGTTACCTGAAATCCAAGGTCATTTGCAGCCTTGGCTGTGTAACAGATTTTTCTCATCTTGAAGCTGCTACTTGGCATGATTTCACTTGGCAGTGCCCACACAATTTCCTGGCATAATTCTGCTAAGTGCCTCATGCTTACTTCAGAAATTAGGGAAGCTGAGAGGACACAGAGCAGGATAAACTATGTTAACATTTTCTCAGGAAAGCTGTGTGAGTCCGGCTGAGAAACAAACCCTCAGGACTCTGTAACGCAAGAATAAAATGATACATGGGTGGCAAAAATAATTCAAGAAGCGTAAGAAACACAACTTCATCTCATTTTGCAATTCTCCAGTAGAAATAAAATGCTTGATTAGGTCCTGTCTGAAAGCCTCTGCATCATTTGCCACCACCATAAGCTGCTCTGAAGCAAAGCCTTGACCTTGTATCAGAAAGTACTCTTGGTCAGGATCCAATGGTGCGAGTGAAACAGGGGCAGAACAGAATTGCAGGGTGTGTTGTAGGCCAGACGAGCTGTGTGAAGAAAGTTTGCACAACACAAAGTCCCATTGTTTTTGCTGCTTTGGGAAGGGAATCACTGTGGTGCTGTATGCCTGACAAAGGTTTGATTTGGGACACAGCGCCATGCTGATAATCTCCCATGCACTGAAGATTTCAGTGTGTCTGATATCCCTCTGTTTCAGCGTTATGTGGAAGTCTTGGGGTGGCATCTGGTTGCAGCTGGCTTGAAGATCTCACTGTCTCCGCATATTTGTCTCTCTGCAGAGCAATTTCCAAGTGAAGGAGCTGGACCTCAGCCACAATGAGTTCTCTGAGAAGGGAGGACAGCTTCTGGGACAGATGCTCGGTAATTTATTACTGCTGGAGTACAGGCACTGGGGCACTTGCTGGTGTCAGCACAGAGAACATGTATTTCTTTCTCCAGCAAACATACCCCATGACATATGGGTAGGACAAAAGACAGGGTGCCCGGATTAAAGGGGCACCAGAGTCTCACACTCATCACCACAGGTGACTCTAGCAACTATGACTGATATATCAGAACACAAATGCAGGATGAGGAGCTATTAACAGAAGAGTCTGTGTCTGAGAAAAGGGAGCTGAAAGAGAAGCCCCTCAGGGAGTATAAAGCAGAAAACTTCATTTTACTAAAATCGAATAGGATCAGAACTGTTGTTGTTTTAAGTTTTTGAGTGCAAAGTTTAGGAGGTTTTCCCATTTTTCTTACATAGGCCAAACCCCAATGGTCTGAGCCATTGCACAGCAAGCAGTAAGAGAAACAGATTAGTAAGAAATAAAATTAAGCTGGCTAATTCATCTGTCCAGACAAAGTGAGATGCAGAGTGTGCCAGTAGCCCTGGAAAGGGAAAGCGAACAAAACAGTTACAGTCTTTCAGTAATCTCAGGTGATATTAGTGCACTGGGAAAGATTTGCATGAACATCTGATGCTCTTCTTCCCTGGGTATGTCCAGCACATCTGCTACCATAACGGCCACAAGAGTGTGCTATGAGCATTCAGCTCATTTCTCGAGCATCTGGGTACAGAAAACCTTCAGTTTAATTAACGATTTCCTTCTCCTGGTTCACTATTTCCCCTGATATGTACTTCTTTCTAATTACAGTCCATGTCCTTAAAAGGTGGATCAATTAAAACTGCAGTGAGGACAAGACATTCTGTCCCCTGCTTTGGACAAGCCTGCAGGCAATGCAGAGATCAGGACTAAAACTTGAGACTATCCTAAGCCAGAAAAAAGCCACTCCAAAATTAAAGGTCTTAAAGCTCTTCTCTCCTTCCAGCTCACTTGAGGCAGCAACAGCAGAGATTACTGCAGAATCTGCTACTTTTCTGTTTTTTTCTCAAAAGAGTATTTTTAAGTCAGCTAAACTCACCATCTGCTTCCATCCAACCTCCCATCCATGGAAAATCTGGATGAGAAATTCTCTTTGAGAAGAAAAAGCAAGTGTTGGCGGCAAGTCCTACCCTTTCCAGTGTCACAGTAGACACAAATCAATTCACACATACCCTGCTCTAAGTAGAATTTACATTGTGAGGTGTGCTATGCATGTGAATTTGCACTGGCACATACACAGCTGAGCATAGCTATCATATGAAGCTGAAGTCCTCTCTTCTGCTAATCAAGCATATGCAGAGTGAGTCTTGATATTTTAGCTATGGCAAGGAGAATCCAGCATTTTTCTTCAGTAAGAAAACCAGATAGTGTCTATTAATATAAGAAATCCTCCCTCTCTCTATCTTCCTCCTTCACAACTTATTCTTCGATTAAGCCAGAAAAAAACCTGTGCTCCCTCTCTGCTGCTGATCAGCAGCCCATTCTCTGTTCTTTGGGTGCTGTGGACAGCAAAGACTCTGTAGGTACATGTTCCTCCTGCTGCAGTCAATGAAGGTGTTATGGTTTAAACCCAGACGGTAACTCAGCACCACACGGCTGCTCACTCACACCCCTGCCTCTCCCACAGCGTGGGATAGGGAGGAGAATCGAAAGAATGTAAACCCCATGCATTGAGATAAGAACAGTACAAGAACTAAAGTACAATATAAAACTCATACTACTACTAATAATAATGATAAGTGAAACAGCAAGGGGAGAGAATATAAAAACCAAAAAGGGAAAGGGAAAAAGCTAACAATAAACAACAGTGATGCACTATACAGAAAATTAACTCTATCCCAGGACAGAAAGTTGTTGCTGAGCCCACAGCAAACTTTCTCTTAGTCCTTGGATGATTCAGCAGCTGCGTCCAGACCACCCTTCACAAGCTAACATCTCAGTTTCTCTCTCTTGTAGACAGCAACTCAAAACTGGAGATTCTGGACCTGAGCTGGAATCACCTGAGAAGGAAGGGGGCAGTAGCACTGGCAAAAGGTCTCAGGGTAGGAATGCCCCTGTTTTGTGATACCCTTCACAGTGATTATTACCAGGAACTGATTGAAACACTGACTGGGCACTTACATCCCTGAAGTCTGAGCAGGATTCAGTAGCTCTAGCAAGGCTCATCCTACTGACCATGGCAGTCAGCTTCAGGAGTAAGACTAAGCCAGTCAGTAGGGCTGGTGACTTACCTACTGGATGGAGGCACCCTGGTGACATTGCAGAAATGTTAGATCCACTGGGAGCTGTCTGGGTGTGATTAGAGGGATGCTCATGTCTCAGCCAAGCAAAAAAGGGTAGAGTGGTACAGAAGATGGGTATGCAGTACCTAAGATCCCTCTTCTCTCCTTGGAGGGCAATGGTGCACTGAAAATACTCAACCTTTCTTGGAATGGCATCGGCAACGAGGGAGCAAATGCCCTAGCAGATGTTCTCAAAGTCAATGACGTGCTGGTTCACCTGGACATCAGCAACAACCAGATCAACAATGAGGGAGCCAAGAAGCTCTGCAGGGGTCTTGAAGCCAATGAAAAACTCAGAATCCTGAAGGTAAAATAAAGCTCAGACAGAGCTTAAGGAATAAGCAAAGGGAGTATAAAGATCTGAGACAGGAGGAACAGAAGACAGAGGTGACTGAGCTAGAACTGGAGGAAATGAGTATTGCTCCGGGTTGAATGTGAGCAGAGCAGAAGGAAACACTATCCCATTCATTTCTTCTCAGGCAACTAAGCTGCACTGTTTCCCCAAAAAATCCCCCATAACCCCGCATCCATTATCACCCCTAAGTGTTTGACATGTCTAGTCTCAGCCAAGTGAGAACCTAGGCATTCAACATGTCTAGCAGAAAACCTTATCTGCATTCAGATCATGCATATATACACTAAAGGTAGTTGTTAAAATACACACGTGCATGTAACATGAATTTCAACCTAAGGCAAAGGTTCACACTGAAGTTTGTAGGTGGGCAAGAGTGACCCTTTCTCAGTGTGTTGCTAAAAATTTTTTCAAACACAGGATGAACTGTCATTGCTATGTCAGAGCAATGCCACACTACTACCTAAAGGAGAGGAGTACTATCAAGTCCTGGAAAAAGAAAGCCAAAATTGCCTTCTAGTAAGCTATGGATTAATAATCATCAAAAGGCAAAACTGAATGACCACCCAAGCTGGCTTCAGAGGTTAGGGTTCAGAGCTAGCGTGTCTTCTCAATCCAAGATAATTCCCCAGAAATTCAGTTTAGAAAAGTCAGCTTGCTTATGATTCTCAGCTAGATTTAATGCTATCATTTTGAGAGCATGCAAATGGCAGTATGCATATTTAAAGCTGTTCATGTAGGCCTGTCTTTGGGCACCCCTGTCCTTGTAAATCACTGCAACCACACCAGTCTTTAGGACTGCTGGTTTAGATTACGTAAATAAATGTGTCTGTCTGCTTTGCTCTTAACCTGGCTTGAGGCAGCGTCACTAGCTCACACCAAGGCATTACTCTATATAGTTGCATAGATTGTCTTAGGAGCTAATGATACAAAGGACTTACAGAAAGATGTCTTCTGCTAGCCAGTGTTACTCAAGAGGGATTTCTTTCAAATAGCAGGAGTGGGGGCTGCACATGAAGTCCAAGGCAGGTAAGAGGTGATGTTCACACACCAAGAGATGTACATGGCAATGCCAACCCCATAACACCAGACTTCATAGGCCAGAGACAGGTGATCAGCTTGGGTTTTGATCTGCTGTGCTGCCAAGAGGAGCCAAGGTATGGGAATGTTCTGAGGGGCATACCCTCATCCAGAGGGACCCTACTAGCAAGCACATACTCAAATGCAGCCCACTGCCTCAGCCTCTCCCCTCACATGACTGAACATCGCATACGCCTGTGTGACAGAAGTGAGAGACCTGATATGTGGAATTTCACACAAGGAGACAGAAGCTGAGAAGGCAGCTCCACTGGGAAGTTGCACTGCAAAGCTTTGTAGGACAGACACGAGGTGGTGAGATAACAGACAAACCCATCAAATGGACCACAGTTATGCTACAGCCCTGCTGAAGAGCAGGAAGAAGGGGTCATCCTTGAGGTTACAGCATGCCTTCTGCCAAGCAGAAGCCTTCATTAGTAATATGTCTGCATCTCTGTCCCTTCTTCCACAGATGGCTGGTAATACCCTGACCGTGGAAGGTGCTACTGCGCTGGTCTTATCTATCAGAAAAAACTCCAAATCCGTGATGGAAGAGATCAACATTTCAGTAAGAGCTTATGTGCTGGAAAGCCTCCAAGGCTATACATTCTTAGGAACTGGGTGGATCACAGAGCTGCCCCCTTCCAAAACTGTTTGGAGACTTGCTGTTTGCTTCATTTAGATACAGCTATTAAAAAAAAAAGGGGGGGGCTAATACTTGATAGCCCTTCTAAGGAGCCATGTGGAAACTACAGGGCTTTGGTACAGCTCTGGAAAGAGGTGCTTTCACTCCCTTCTGTTTTGCAATGGCAGAACAAGAACAAGGAGTCAGTTCCCACTGGAGGATGAATTCTCTTCATCCCCTGAGCTGTTTCCCCCCCAGGGTAGCCTAACATACTTTGATACCCTGTCAGTATGTATGAGGAACAGAGGAAAACGGATGCTTCAAGGCATTGAAAGCAAGTGATTTAATTACAAAAAATTAAGTAAACACCAAAAAAATACCCCAAACTGAAACAAAATGAAAAAACAAAAAAACCCCAATTCACATTAAAAGGCTGGTGTGGAAGAAAAAAAGTCAAAAAATCAAAACAAGCCAAATCTTAATATGCTATTCCATAGCAAGTCAGGAACACGACATACTGTTGTAACATCAAGTGCTGCTTCTAAAATGGGATAACCAGAAATGCTTCTGAGCTCCTAAGTGAGAATGAGAGTTGCACTGCAGACCAACACTGGGGAGAGACCTGGGCACACATCAGGCCACTCCTGGCCCTCCCATCCATGCATTGGTGCCTCAAGGGAGCAGTTACAGAAGGTATTTGGTGCTCCAGGACCCGCCATCCACCTTTGGGAGCACCGTGAATAAAGGAAAGAGCATTTGCACAAAGATTGGGTTTAGGACTTGGAACATGAATAGTACGTTAACACTTGAAACAAGCTAAAAAAAACAAGTTCATGGGCAGTTTTGGAGACCCACATAATGGGTTGTTTCTTTGTCCTGTGGTAACTGTATTAAAGAAAGAAACCAAAGCACAATCCATAATATTCATCTGTGATCTTTCCTCAGAGTATCGAGAGCCTTCAACAGAGATCATCTGAAGAACAGGCATCCCTCTAGGGCAGACAATATTTCCTGCATAAATTAAGATCAAAGGGAATTACTTGCCAAGTCTGAAAGGAGGCAGGCCTCATTCTGCAAAGGAAAAATAAAATGGGCTGTGTGGGGTATAGGAGTTCATTGCAGCATACGTGGTTGTGCTAGTTTTACTACTAAGAACATCAACAATTCATGAAGAGTAACAGATTTTGGCTAAATTCTGAGAAATTAATTACTAAAATGCATCTATTTAAAAGGAGGCAAATTTGAGAAATTTTGAGGCAAGGAGTTAATTAACATTAAGAATCTTCAGTCCAAACTAAATCTCACTATGAATTTCTGCTTTGTAGGGTTAACAGATGCTCTCTTCACCATATGCTTCAAGAAGTCTAAATTACCTGGCATTTCACAAGATAAATGGTCAATGGCATAAATTTGCAATGACATTTCAGTATCCCAGTCAAATGCTTCTAAGCAAACACCTAATCTGTCTGACAGACTTAATTTCACCTGTAATGAAGGCCGTCTTGCATTTCAATTCAGAGTATTTGCAAATATACAGCTACAAAGATCTTACGCTGTCTTAAACCTTTAAGAAATTAGTAAAGGTTTTAATATTTTATAGGAAACTCAAGTGAAGACAAACAAAAGCCTCTTCTGCTCCTTTCCCAGTGCTAAATGCTTATTTTGACTTTTAAAGAATGAATAATTCTGTATTATTACAGTGTGTCTGTAAGAGGAATTTGAAACAAGGATCATAGCTAGAAAACTTTGCATGGGTTTCACAGCACTAGCAAAGGCAAAACAATAGAAAGCCACATTTTTAACAGCAGTTTATTGCTTCTAACAACAATTCTAAGCATGACTGTCCCCCATGTAATCTGCTCACTATAGGTTTCAACTTGCAGATACTAACAAACATTTTATAGAAGCCAGAACAGCCAGCACATGCCCACCTTCACCATCACAGTACAAAAGGGAAAATTGTCTCTTTTCAGCTGTCCATAGGCTGTTTTTCTGGCCTGTGGCCTGGCTGCGTCAAACATGCTGGAATGCACAAGCTGGCTCCCCCCTGGTGCCACCCAACCCCAGCACGGGTTGTTAGGCCACAGTGCTTTGGCTGCGCTGCTTCTGAGGCAGTCCACTGGCTTTCTCATGGGGTCAAGCCCAGGCTGGCAAGCCTTGGGGAGAGCTGGCAGCTAGCAGGGCCAGCTTGGGCTCTCTTACGCTGTGTTCCCAGGACTAGGATAGTCTGTTAGTGTGCACAGTGCAAGGATGTCTGAACGGCTCCTTCAGAGTCACTCTGCATAAAGCCGTTGGTGCTGAATGAAAGCTAGTAAAGCCAACCAGACCCAGATTCATTCAAGACTGGCTTTGAGTAGTAACAGTCAAGAGCTCACTGCACAGTAGATCATAAGTTTCTAAATAGATCTTGAGAACCGTGGATCTTTAGCTCCTAAAAAGATCCTGTAAGAATGCATTGGGAGAATTTGTAAATACACTTTGGGAAAAAATAACAGTGCTTGATGCCTTGGGAACCTCCTGCAATGACAGAAAACAGAAGCTTTCATGAATTCACTGAGCTTGAAATTTCCAACAATTAAGTATATAACTAATACAATACAGGAACAATTCCCCTGTCGTAATGGGTTTGAACTGATCACAATCACGTTTTTAAAAGAGAAGGCAAAGGCAAATTTGTCAGAACTGAAATTCAGAAGAATAAATTACGCTGACATCAATAATATTAGCATTTTTCGCTTACTTTCTAATATCCCATAACCCTAAATCAGGACCTGTGTGGCTGCCCATTGTGTAAGTGCTAAACCAGAAAACTCACAGTGGAAGCTCTGAAATGCTGAGCTCTCACTACCCTGCTTGAAATTCTTTGAGAAAAAACAAACTCCAGGTCTTGTACTGCTGATGGGAGCTTCCTCTTAGAGTCACACAATGAAACAGAGCTTTACCAAAGGTTCTTTTTATCTGGAGACACCCGGACCCTTTCCAGATCGGTGCACCTTTCTTCTCTGGGCTATAAAGCTACATTGCTGGAGGTACTAATCCTTCTAAGCATTGGATGGTTGGGGTCATCTTAACCAAATGGAGAGGAGATCTATCTGGAACTGTCTCAGGGATGAACATGAATCACTTGAATCACCTAACATAAGAGGTCTTTAGTGTAGACATTTACCTGATGAACATCTACCTAACATTGAGCTAATTTCTACATAAATCGGTAGACCCTTTTCTATCTCAGACATAGGAAAAGAGAAAGAAGAACTCTAATTTAGGGCCAGACCTTCATGGGATTCCTGCAAGTGAAGAGTAGAAATAGGATAAGGCTCCACCCTTAGGAGAGAATGATTAATGTTGAGATTAGATGGATTTTGTCAATGCAAACAAGTCTTTGTTGTTCTTTGGGTGCACATACTGACTGTGCTTTCCTTCCTTCTATGTACCAGAATGTGCTGGTGAACAAAACTTTCATCAAATTGCTGGATTTGATGTATCAAATACATCCTGAACTAAATGTCATCTATGGAGAGGTCGAAGGCTGTATCATCATGAAGCCCGAGCAGCATCCAAATCCCATGAAAATGATTCAGGTGAGCTACTGAATGTGGGTACATAGCTCATCTGTTCACAGTACACACGCTCCAAGCACTTGGAGGGATGGAGATTGGAAGGGGTAAGCTTTCTTCCAAGTGGGAAATTCAGCCAAGTTCACTCAAAAAAGTGCATTCACAAAGACTGCCACAGTATCCACATATCTCAGTCCACACAAACCTGTTAAGCAAACCTTTTGATTTTCAGGAGAAGGTAATGCCTTAGGTCCTGATACCACTGGGGAAAAAAAGAATCTGAATAGGTGTTTGCTTGCTCTGTAAAAAAAACTTATTGATCCAAATCTGATCCAAATAAATGTCCACCCTCATCACAAGCTCACCACAATAGCTGACTTTCCTAGAACTCTTCACTGACGGTTGTGCTTTAGCATCGAAATTAATGTGCTTCATGTAAGTAGGAAATGGCATTACAAGCAAATAGCGTCCTCAAACAGAAATTGCTTAGCTTTTCAAAGTCTGTAATTTCTATGGATAGCAGCAGACGGCGCTGTCCTCCTTGACAGAAGGCAACCCAAGCGCTTGGGCACTGCTGAGTTCAGTAACAGTTTTGCACTACCAGCTTCCCTGTATTTCTTAGCAGCTGCGCAGATTTTCAGCTAATTGAATGAGACTTTGCTACAGATATGAATTTGGACGAGCTTAAGTAAAATAATGGGCTGCTGGCTTACATCAGACAGTGCTGCTGTGCTTCACAGCTAGTGATGCTCACCCTAGCATGCTTTGCAGTTTTTAACAGCCATTAAGGCTGCTTCGTCATTCACACAGACAGGAATTCGGAGAAGAGCAACTAAAGCGATCAGAGATCTCGACGAGAGGGCTGGCTCTGGATTAGACAGCCGGGCCAAGCAGTGCCTATAACCATAGGCAATTATCAGAACAGATTTACTAATGAGTATAGGTATAACTGAGAGGTGTAACTCAGAAGAATGGGATTAACCTGAACAAAACGGTTTTGTTCTGACAATAGAATGGCTGCACAAGGAGTGAAGGACTCATATATCTCAGTGGCAGGATGAGTAAAGGCAAGGTGATAGATGGAAGAGTAAGGGAAGAGTGGAAGCAGGTATTGGCAGCTGTTTCATAGTTATGCTCATGTTTTATCCTTGCTTCTCTTAGAACCGCTTGAAAGAACACAACCTACGACTTTGGGACTTTTTTAGGAAGATTGATGAGGAAGGAAACATGAAGATCCCTGTGGCTGCCTTCCGGAGAGCCATGATGCAGGTATGCCTCTCAAAGTACTGCCAGAATGCTCTTCTGGCACAGCACAACTCCAGCGACACCTCTCTGCTGCAGCCTTGCTGCTGACATTGTTCAGGCTAAAAGGCTAAATTCAACCACCACAAAAGCTGAGTCCTGAATGAGACCAACAGAATTGCTATGACACCAAATAAATACTGCAGGTGGCATCAGTGATAATGGATCAACTTTAGAATATCACAGAGGTCCACTGTTTTTATATGATATACAGGATCTTGATAGATACTTAGCCTTACTGATATGGGAAAGTGGAAAAGAGGCACCTAAACCCTTGAATCTATGCACTGAGGAGACAATTCTCTTCCTGTTAAAACCACCAATGTACTTGAGCTCAGTAGCAATGGTCAGCCAGCCATGATGCTCTTTTACAAAAAATGGAGAACAAAAAAAAATCCAATTTTAATACTAAAAGAGTGAAAGTCCCTCCCCCCCACCACTCCGAAGTTTTTCCATTCCTTCCTCCATGCACCAAGCCATCCAATCACCATTAAAAGATGGCCAGGCCCCATCCTGATATGCAGGATTTTTCTGCTTAGAAATACCCAGGTTTGCTAACATTTCTCCTCTTAGCATCCAAGCATCCCAATGGATCGCATCCAAATTGGGGAACTAGTGCACGAACTAGACCGGAATCAGACAGGGGTTGTGGACTACAGGTGAGTGAATGACTCCACTTACTGTCCTACTTGTCTTTCTTCTTTTAGTTTGGCTTAGCACCAAATAAACACAACCTTATTCACATTAGGAGGGGAAGGGATGTATGTTTTGGGCCAGTAGAAAGTAGATGAAAAAATACATTGTGAGCTTAGAAGCTCTGTTGAGCCAAACTAGAAGTCAGACTTATTCTGTTTGATAAACTTGATGGGCGAGTGCAGGGATCTCAGAGCTGAACAGCATTTTCATTCATCCTGGTAACTCTTTGAGGGAAGCATCAGCTCAACACTGTCCTCCCCAGAAGCCAGGGTTAAGATTTGCAAAGACAGCACATGTGCCTTCAGACTTTTTCCTCCATCATCAGGGACTTCTGGGGTTTTAACTTCTCTCTGATCCTCCTTCTTAGGAGACCTATTTTTCCCTGGAAACCCACCTTCAAACTACAGAACTTTTCATTCACTTGAAAGTGCCTCTTCTTTAGTGCCTGTAGCAATCATGTCCAAGTTCTGATAGCCTGAGCAGTCAGCAGCAAACTCCTTGGAGGTTTTCAGTTGCTGCAGGCTAAATTGCTTGTCATTGGAAAGAAATTCCCCCTGGATTTTCTGTCAGTTCTGACATGTGACTCATCAGCTGAAAGCCCTATTCATCATGCCCAAATATTCCCATCCCTCAGCACATACTGATGGGTTTAAATATGTGCTGTAGTCTAGTTTTAACGCTAGAAGCAATAGGTCAGTTTTGTAAATCTCTTCCCCTCTCAGCCTCCTAATGTTTTCAAAAAGAAGCAAGTTACTTTCTTTGGTCCAATCTTTATTCCTTCACATATACTGGTGCCATACTAAAAGCATCCATGCTCAAATGCTGGATGAGCCTTAGCCTGGTTAATCTTGAATCAGAGGTTACATGGAGTTCCCAAGTACTTTTGGCACAAATTAACGGAACTGTGGTTACGCAGTAAGCAGATTATGAACTGTTGAAACTAAATGGCCAGCAAAGACTTCACTTGGTGCCATTTATGCGCTGAGTTGATATGTGAGGAAAAAAATAGAGCTATCTACTCCATATCTAGCTCCATAATGCATTTTAGGACTGTAACGTGCGAAGTGGTAAAACTCACCCTGTAGACAAAAGTCAAGAGTTGTGACCTTTGCTGTCCTTACTGTTCCCACTCAGGCAGTTCCCTCAAGGGCCCCTCAGCAACTTAAGATACCTGACAGGGAAGGTTAACTTTACTAGACTAACACTTGTTCACCTCCTTTTCAATCAGTCACTTCAAAGAGCAGAAGCCTGTGGAAGGGGAATAGAAGAAAGCCATAAAAGTGAAGCCAGGAGGCAGGTCAGGCAATAAAATATTGTAGGAGAAACACTGGAAGAAAGCTCAGTCACCCTGTGCTTGGGGATGCCTGGGGAATTCTGGTAGTCCAAGTTACTACATGTAGAAATAAAGTTGATGTTCTAACACACAGCAAGTGCCTATTCAGTCTAGTCCTTTTGGTTAAGGGAAGATTGGTCCTTTGGACCTGACTGCCAAATCTGTCTTGCTCTGTATGCTGACAATGCTGAATCTGGTGGCAAAGATGGAAACAAAAAGTGGGAATTGGGAAACTAAGACACTCATGTATTGTTGTTATTCCCTTTTGAGGGAGAGCACATGGACAAAGACTGAAGCAAGTGCCCTGTGGACACCCCCTTCCAGACTCAGCAGTTCTGATACAGGGATCTTTGCAAGAGGAGAAAAAAAATAATTACTTAATGGGAAACTACAGCTCATGTTGCTTGAAAAATTATGGGTAAGAGGAATTTTATTTAATAGGAAAAAATTGGAAAAAATATGGTAGAAGGATGGAAGCCATAAAAGATTTCAAATAGCTTAGATACTGAACTGCTTTTAAAAAAACAACAGTAAAAATAAAGATTTCTATTTCAAGAACTCCTAAGAAGGAATGAAAGCTTTGCATAAATTCATAGTTATAAATAAACAGAATTTAGAAAATGCAAGTTTGGACAAGCATATCCACAGGTCGTATATTTTGCCATGTAAGCAACTGCTGACATAGACTACATACCAAGAACCTCTGTGCACTAGAAAATGTTGGCCGCTTTGGGAAAAACAGCCATCAGTGGAAAGGAAAAGAAGAAGGTAGTTACCATTTGGTATGTCTGTCTTTCCCAGCAGAATTCCCACATGGAAAAAAAAGAAATCTTTGAATTAGAGCTCAGGTGATTCCAGTGCCTCATCAAAAGTCAACATGGCTGTTGACATGATGGCATTGGTATGACTGCTCAGTAGTCATGTTAGTAGGCTTCAACTCATTAAGCCAACATCCAATGCTTGTGCCTCTTCCAGACTTTACTTGTGACTGTGGTCAGTGCTCCTTCACCAATGGAATATGTGGGGTTTGGGATGGAAAATCAGAGCAGCAGAGAGCATTTGAGATGTTGGGTACTTTGCACATGCAGGGGTATTTTGCTGTGGGGTTTTCTGTTCCTTACATGTAATTTCAGGAATTTTAGCGTTACTTGACTGTTCCTAAGGTATGCTTTCATAGAAGCGCATACCGAACCTGCAAGACCTTTCTGCTGAACACCCAGGCTCCATGCCCATCACCTTGCAATTCCAGCTCGCTTACTCATAGGAAGGACATACCTACCCTGGCCACCGTGCGGTGCCACGGCCGGCCGCTAGGTGTCAGGCCAGCACCGGTAGTGGCGGGAGAGCGTGCGGGCCCCGCCCCGCCCCTGGGGGGTCCGACCCCCCGTTGACCAACACCATGCACCGGCTGTCCCCCTCTCTCCCCATCAGCCCAAATAGATCCCGCTATACATCTTTTTTCTCATCTTAAGAGGCATACAATGGAAATACCAACATGCGCAGGCTGCGAATTGAGGCCAGGGAGATGGGAATAACGAATTATTTTATATTTACACACACAAAAAAAATAGAGGCTTTGGAGTTTGTTTTTTCTTCTTCTTCTTTGCTTGACTGGCAACTAGTGTTACCTGACAGAGTGAGGTTTACAGCATCATGTATTTTCCTCAAAAATGAGACTCCTGTCTTGCCAGCAGCCAGATGCTGTATGGTCAATCTAGCTGGACCAGACATGAGAAGTTTTTCACTTGTTTCCAGACTGGAAAACACAGAAGGGAGAACAATGGGACCCCTGGGTACCTGACAGCAGAGCGCAAAGGTTGTGCTTTGCTGTCACTGCAGTGCTGTGTGTGTTCTGCAGGCCAGGGTGCACTTGGAGTGGAGAAGTAGCTCTGTTAAACATCTTCCCACATTGCATTGGGTTTATGCTGTATATATTACACATGCATCTTCATCTCATGCTGAATGCTGTTGTGTATTAGTCATGCATTACTATTCCGCTTAGGTTTGCAGAGAATCAGCTGCTCAACTAAACTGATTTGTCCAAATTTCGCCCTTAAAATTCTAGATTAGCTACAGCCATCAGAAATGTTCTGAGAGAAAACAACATAATCAGATAGATGGGTACCGGCCTGTGGCACTTGGGGGTTTTATTTCTTTGAGCGTCCACTGAAACCCCAGACTCACCAATGACATGGCAGCCAGACTGTACCTGCACACCAAGGAAAAAACTTATAGGGAGATGGGATGGCTTCTTCCAGCTGAAGAGTTTGAGCCCAAATTTCCACTACAGAAGGGCCTGATGAATAAAAACTATTTACTTTGCCAAACACAAAATGAAGAGACTGCATGTCTGGGAGGGAACCAGATGCAGCCTTCTGTCCTACAGAGCCTGGTGTGGCTAAAATACTAACAAAAAGCTGGGAGTGTTAGTGAAAATTTGAGTTCTCCAAATTCACATGCAAGCAGCGTGGTGGAGGGGTGTAGCTGCAGTTTGTATTGTTGCAGAGTTTCTCTGAGCACCACTTGCAGATCAAGAAAGCTTTTTTAAGCTTGGTGGCAGCATTTGTCCCCTCACTGGGAATTCAGGGTTGAACTGCGGTAGATACTGAGAAGGAGCGGTCGGTGAGTGGAACACGAATTAATCTGTTGATCCTGCACCTGTGAAATGGTGCAGAAGGAAACAGTTTGGCCAGCATAAATTAAGGCAGCTCTGAGACTCATCTAACATACCTCAGAATCCAGCCTGCAAGCACAAAATTAGACAGTGCAGAAAGCTGGCTAAACTTAATCTCTAAACATAATCTCTGTATCCTCCACGGCTTCTGAGAGTGACACAGCCAAGTAACATTGTCAGATCTCCTCAATATTACAAAGAAAATAACACTGTTTAAGTAATATGTTTTGCAAGCACAGCATGCACACCAGAGTGTTTAATGTGTTAGCCAGTTCAGACGAACCTTTGACTCTCTTACAGGGGAAATCATCTTTCTGTTGTGAATCTCATCCAGCAGATTGAGACCCAATTCAGACTGATTTCCTAGGCACCACTGCAACACTTAGCACAACATACCATTACATTAAAAAAGACATCATTAGTCAGAATCTCTGGAAATCTCAGAGTAAGTATAAAGACTTAACATTATATGCCAAACCATCTCTGCTTGTTCATGTCGAAGATCTTTGATCTGTCTAGCTGATCTGGCCTAAAGGTTTTTGGCTTTACTTTCAAAGGAGAAATCTCATGGGCTGCCGAAGTGGGTACACTGATACTAATCTTCATCTTTCAAACTTACATCAATAGTTCTTTGTTCCAGTGGCCTCCCATCCATATATAATGAGTATATCAAAAGGTGTTCAGTGTATATCTGTGGACATATACCTTATGCAAAGGGCCACCCTGCAGCTATGCATGAAACCCAGCATCATGGGACTGGGAGCATGCCAAGCACAATGTACTGGTCAGTGCAACTGAGATGCTTAAGTCCCCTGTCCATTCATTCACTGAGTAAACCCTCACCTGGATCTGTCACAGCAATGTTACAAAATCTAAAGAGATGACTGAGTGAAAGCTTGCAAGGACAGAATTTAACTTTTTTGCATGAGTCAGCAGATTTGGGTCAATTGACTGCTGCTGATGGCTTTAACAAGACACTGAAAAGGTCAAGGTCATTATGGACATCTCAGTTCTTGAACATTCATGTTATAGTTGTTTTCTTCTTATGTGAGTGACTCCTTATCTATCCACAATACTGAAGCTATTTCATAGTTTCTTAATCCAGAAAGCTCAGCCAAAGAATTGCATTCTGAATTTGGCTAGAAGAATGCAATCAACACAGAGTTCATTCCTTGACATCATCTTTCTTGCAGGCTGCTGAGATGGCAGCCAGACACACACCATATGCTGGACAGATTGCTTGGGAACCCTTCTCTGTTCCAGACACTTCATGAGGACCTTGGTTCTTCTAGTGACATGCTATTAGCTGTGCATTTCTCAAAGGACAACTATGCCAGCTTTCACAGGCTCATGGGAAGGAGTTATCTGATCATGTCACAGGAAGACCAGGAAATAATGTCCAGCCATATAATTTTATTCACAGGATCCTCCTTCCAGGACACCGAGTATGTGCATTCCCTGATGGTCTATGTCTGCATTTGGGGTCATTGGATAAAGTAGTCGTATGATGGAGCAGGTGTCTAGGATATGGTCCTCCATAATAGACTGAGACCAGATCCAGCCATGGTCTTCCAAGCCATTTCATAAGACCTCTTTGCCAGTGGTTTCTCCCTACATCTCTGCGGAGCTGGTATGGGAGCCAGTGACAGTGGGTACATGTGCTGAGGAGCCCAAGCAGGGCAGCCAGAATCAGCTGCACAACAGCCTTAACGCTGTTGTGCAACTCACTCCCGTCGAGTCACCGCTCACTGGCTTACTTACCTCAGGGTGCAAGTGTCTAAGGAGGACCTACGCCTTAGCAGCAGCTGCAAGAAACTTGCTTCTCCACCCTAGAGCTGCACCTTTGCTTGCTCTTCCTCCCTTCCCACCGAGCAGAGGGCGCTCCGCTCTCACAAGTGGCTTCTCCCCACGTTCCTGGGATGGAGCTAGCCAGGGAAGGAAAAACCGCCCAAGCACACACACACACACACACACACACACACACACAGACACACACACCCAGGGAGACAAAACCACCAAGCACAAAACTAAGAAGGGTCTGCGAGCTGGGAAGCGGCTGGTGGAGACCCCCGAGGACCCAGCCCGGCCCCGCACGGCCGCGGAGGGCACCGGCTCGCCCCGGGCGCCGTGCCACGGTATCGTGCGGCACAGTGGAAAAGCCACAATGCGAGCTCCTCTCTGGGGGGGTGAGGGGGGTGGAGACAGACACAGGCGGAGCCAGGGCTCGAATTCTTGAACCTTTCACATCCTTTCTGTAATTTGAAACATACTTGTTCCCGTTCCAGAACCCTTTT
The DNA here is from genome assembly GCA_025447955.1 of Psilopsiagon aurifrons. Taxonomy (NCBI): domain Eukaryota; kingdom Metazoa; phylum Chordata; class Aves; order Psittaciformes; family Psittacidae; genus Psilopsiagon; species Psilopsiagon aurifrons. The sequence goes on along the minus strand of JAOEHY010035452.1, from coordinate 16,239 downwards.
TTTTTTCCCAATTCCTTCCTTGAGGCTGTGGAAATACGTTCAGAAGAAAGGGGGAGGAAAAAAAAACCAAGAAAGAGAAGAAGGAAAAAGCGAGCCCACTAGTTATCAGAGGCTCCAAAACAAAACAGAGAAACGTGAGAGCGCAGCCCTCCCCAGCACAACTGCTTGCGGGCTCAGATTTCCCTTCAGAGGGGTCATGGCTGCTGCAGTCACGGGTTTGGAACGCAGCTGGTCCTGCCTGCAACAAGGCAAAAAAATCTTCCTCTTCTCCAAATGGCATTTACGTCCTTTCGTTTCACAAGCTCTTGGTGTTCAGTGCAGAGGAAGCCATTTGCAGAAAGCTCGGGGTGCTGGTTTGTGCCATTACAGACCCTGAGCAGAGGGCAATTCCCACCCCCCACTTCCAGCCCCTTCCAGGCACCCCTCCAGAGGGCCTGGAGGAGAACAGACACCTCTCCTGTACACTTGAAGTCCCACACCTATGAGCGCTCCCAATTTACCTCCTTCCACAAGGCTGTCAGGTAGACAGTTCCCATGTTTAGTGTGGGATGTACTCACATGGGAGAGGAAAACTGGCTAATGTGCACTCTGAAAGATTCTGAATGTCCCTTAGCTCCCCAAAAAGCACGCAGCAGCATGGATCCTGCTTGCATCAGCCAGGCCATCGCTGCTCACTCCTTTCCCCCTGGGTAAATCACAGCAGGTGACTGTGCTGGTGCAGCAGGACTTTTTGTTTGCTGTGTGTAAGGAAGTAACAATTACGAGGGACGCTAAATGCCACCACAGGTCAGGAGTGACACAAAGCTCTTGGGTTGCATACAAGCAGTTGCAGTGCAGCTGCCTTGCCAGTGCTGCAGCAGGACTGCTAAGTTGTCGGGACCAGCACCAATCCCTCTCCCATGCACTCAGGGCCTCACACCCTGCTCTTTCAAACCAGAAAAACAAGGATGAGGAGAGAAGCTTTCGTATTTCATTGCCATTATCATAAGTCTCAACTGTGTTAATGTGGTATCATGCTGTTTACATCTCTATGTATATGGATGGGTGTGAGCAACCCTTAACAAAGGTGTGTGGTTTTCCAGGAGAGAGTCAAGTGGGCACATGTATATCACCTGAAGCAGTTGGATGACTGCCCCATCGGAGTCACCTCTGCGCATGGGGGAGAAGTCATCTAGAGGGAAGGGCAGTCCATGGGCACAGGGTATATCCCTTACATGCTCCCATCACAGTCATTGCCTGGCACAGCCAGGTCAAGTTGGGGAGCTTGCAGAGATCTGTTTGCTCAGGTGTATGGCTAGAGGACGAGGAGGAGCAGGACTCTCTGGAAGGCAGAGATGGAGCAGATACATTTGGAAGAGACAGTATGACATTTCAGGTTTCCCCATAGCAGGTCATGTGGTTCTGCCTGGTGCACTGTGCAGGCCAACAGTTAGGTTAAGCCCACCTGGGAACTCCTCTCCTTAACCCAGCTCCTGGCACTACAAGTCACCATGCTGATACTTTTCAGATTGGCAGGAAACACCACAAAGCCCATGTGTGCTTAAATATTTCATATCACACAGCACATGCTATTCTGGCTGCCTGCAATACTGCAGCATTTGGGCTCCCTCCCTCCAAGGAGATAAAGCATCCTGATAGCTTAGCTGTGCTTAGCCAGACACCCTCAAGACAGTCTTTGTTTCTGAAGCCAGACATTTGGAGCTTACAGCATCTTCTGAATGTTGCCCTCAGGTGGGAGCCATCCTGCTCAGGGTGACCCCAGCATCTCTCTATGTTCGTCCTTTGCCCTCAGCCTGAATTCATGCTTTTCAGCCAGTACAACTGTAGCATGGTGTCTTGTTTATCACATTTCTACTACTTTCTGCAAATAAGCCTTAGCTACAAAGAACAAATCATGCTCTGCTGATTTTTTCTTAGGCAACTTAGATCCTAAAGGGTTATTAGTGCTCTATTCAAGCCCATATTGGCATTCCTCATCCTTCTCTAGACTGTCATGCAAGCCTGGTTGGAGTCACTATTAAATATGAGACAAGACCTCAGTTAAATATGTAGTAAGTTAATAACTTCTGGGGTGTTACCAACTTTCTAGAGATACTACATGTGACTCACTGAACTAGATGACAGAATGAGTAATAAGTTATTTTACCTGGTCCTATTTATCACAGCAGGTTTATCCTGCCTTTTTTATAGGGATCCCTGTCTCACAGGTACTGAGCAGGTCAAATGAAATCTATTCCTACATGCACTGCTCTCTACTCTTTTGGTTTTACTCTATTCGAGTCCCACATACTTAATTCATGCCCTGGTTAACTGAAACAAAACAGTGCAGAACCCTCTGATTCAACAATTTTTGGAGGAAGACACTTTGACTTCTTGGGGTCATTGTTCAATGGATAAACTCTGCAGATGGGACCTCCCACCATAATCCAAATGGTGTGTTAAGAAGCGATGGAGAAAAATCAGCACTTGCCAGTTTTCCAGAAAACAAGATGCCCTGGAGTATGCTTTTCCTCCCTGGCTCCTTCCCTTACCCATCACAGCTCTTAGGCACCATCTGTGGACTTCTACAGAGCTCATGATCTAAAGCAAGCAGCACGCCAAAGGTAAGTGGGCCAGAGCTTCAGCCTGCAGCTTGTCACTGTTGTAATGTTGGACACCTCTAAAGGGTTATTAAGTCCTTCAAAGACAGCTGAAAATTCTCCTTGCAGAGGGAAATCTCTGAGATACGAGCCAAGAGAGGCATCCTACTTATCTGTCCATACTGCAGAGACAGGTGGCATTTGGGCCATAAGCCAAGAGGTCCTTAGCTGCTCAAACTGAGAACCTTCCTATCTTCAACACTGAAGGAAAGTAAGAGAAGCTCTTACCTGTCTTTGCCCCTCTATCAGATTCTAGTCTTAGGGGATGTGTTTGGGGTAGATATGCCAATAGCTGCAGGCAGATAGAAACCTGTCTTATACATTCCAGCTTGTAACCCATTGCTCTTTACATACTAGGCTGGTTATTCATTGCGAAAGGGAGTTCGAGGAAGGGAATAGGACAGCAAAAGAAAACTGCTCACGGGGAGAGGCAAAGAAGAAGAAAAGACTAACACAACTGGGAAGAGAGCTGAGGCTCTCCCTGCTGACAGAACTTTGCAGGGGCTGAGAGGACACACAGGCTGGCTGGAGTCACAGTGGTGCTGGGAGAGGAGAGGTGCAAATCTGCAAACATATGCTCTCCAATGACTTCACTCTGTGCAAAGGAGTATGTGCTGCTTCACATGGGGTGAGTGCATGGGACTGCTTTAGTAGACCCATCATCTCTGCTAACCTCTAGAAATTAGTTCCTTGTGAAGAGATAAGAGCATATAGGAATACTTGGAAGGAGGAGAAGAATCCTGAACTGAGCATGATTTCTAACCACTTGTCCCATACACAGGCTGGGACTGCTCCAGGCTCTGGGAAGCCCAAAGGAAGGTTTAGCTACACAGGAGGGATCCTCCCGCATCTCTGCACAGAACAGAAGCAACGTAGTCTCTGGGTGACAGCAGGATGCAGGGAGGAAAGGATTCCTGAACATCAGTCTCCCTCTGACGCTGATTTCCAATGAAGCATTTTGTCTCGTAAGTCTGTTTCTCCCTCTGATTTTGTCTTCCCTTTTAGAAAATGGTGGAACTAAAGCTGAGCTGTCTCATAGCTGGTAGATGTCTGTACTACGCAAAACAGCTCTCCAAGGAGAGGAGTATAAAAGAGTAAAGAACTAATGAGTCTCTGCAAGGAGCTGTTTCTGTGCCAGGAAAGAGTGTGATGCAGAGCCCTGCTCCAGTTCCATTCCCCAGCCTGTTCCAGTCGGCTGTGACTTTTGTTAATCCCTGTCCTGGGGCTAGAAGAAAGCAAGACCAACAGTTCAGTTCGCTCTGACAGGACCAAGCCCTGCTTGAAAATACTAGGAAACCTCCTGAGTCAGCAGCTCACTTGCTCCTACTCTTGGAATAGCTGAGATTCCCGGACACAGTAACTTGACTCTGCTCCTGGCTCAGAGCAGCCACTAGCTGAAAGGCAAAATAAAATCCCCTCCTGGCCCATTAACGAGGCCTGCTCTGGGTTCAGGAGAAACCAGTCTGACTGATGAACTCCCCTGGCTCAGGGGCTCTGGCTGGGGCTGGGAGAGTTATTCTTTCCTTATTCAGCAGACAGGAGGATGTTAATGGAGAGCATATGGGAGGGGAGGGAGTACTGTGGATATTGCTGGAGGACAGCCAGACTGAATCAAAGCCCCAAGAAGCCTATTCTCCATCCGGGTAATGCTAAAACAGGCCGTGGAGAGACGAGAAGTCCAGCTGTGATACGGGGGAGATGAGAAAAAAGCCCTCTGCCTTCTCCAGCGTTTTTACTCCCACTCCAGATGGGACAATGGGGCAGTATTGTCACATAGTCCTGTAGGCATGGTATTCACAGTGGAAGCCTTTCTGGGGAAGAGCGTGTCTCAGCCAGGCACCCCATCCTGAGAGTCCTGCTATAGACTTCAGGGAAGCAAGAACTGCCTCTGTGCTTGCGAAGTGCCATCTAATTTATGGTGCTATAGAAATGATGAATTGCAACAGTCCTACAGTCTAGAGATGGAAAAGCCCTGTTAAGTCCTCCAGCCCATCTCCCAGAGCTGTTGCAGGACTGCTGCTTCTCACATATTTCCTGTTTCTGTCTGAACCTGTTTTGAACAAGCAAGCGACTGAGGTTCATGTATTTTTCACTTCTTAATTCTACTTTAAAAACAAATCCTGATGTGATTAGTGTAGTATGGATTACCCAGCCACTTGGATATGTTAAGCAGGATGGAATAGGTGCATCAAAGACAGCCTTCACCTGCCTTACCTTAAAGATAAAATGGAGGACTGGCTAGTAAAGACACGATCAGAGCTTGAACTAAGAAGCTTCCAATTAAGTAGGAGAGTAGTTAGAACGAGCTGTGGTAAAAATTAGGTGTGTCCTTTTTGGCTCCTGACGATCTGTTAATGTAGCCCTGACTGAGGCAGATTTTGGGCATCCACGATGCTTGGCCTTGCATCATTCACCAAAGCTTAATTACCTAAGGAGCCTGGCTTGTTTAGCCTAGCAAAGGGGGATATAATTGCAGTCTATAAATAAATACTTCAGGGGGTGAACACATGGGGAGGAGGAAAGAGCTATTTAAAGATAAAGGACAATACTGGCGCTAGAACAAATGGGTATAAACTAGCCATGCATACATTTGGGCTAGGGATTGTCAGGTTTCTAATGTTGAGAGCGTTGACTCTCTGTAAAGGCCTACCAATGGGTTTAGTAAGGCCAGGAAGCAAGCTGGTTTCAAGAGGCAGTTAGATACATTTACTCAACTTCATGTATGAAATGGCTGCCTGTGCAAGCGAGGAGCTGGACTTGAGAAGCCCGGAAGGAATGTCCTGAGGTTCTCTTGGCTGCAGTTAAAAATACAAGATGAATTTTGGCTAAGGAGCTGCAGGGCCCTGTAAGAGCAAGGTGTGGGAAAACTGGAAGACTAATAAACCCTGAAAACTTTAAACTGCACCTTCACTGTATAGCAGGCAGATTATCAATCCAGGTAAAACTGGAGCCTGAAACTGACTGCTCCCCAGTGACAAGGCTGTCTGGCTGGGTTTAGAGAGGTTTGTAGGGGCAGGAGTAGATTTCCAACAACAGCCAGTAAAAAGTGTCTGTGATCAGTTTGGGTGAAAGCATAGGCAAGAGAAAAGAAGAAAAGAAATAAGGATCGGTTTTCCTATCAGCAGGTTAAATTGGGAAGCCCTAAGTTCTGTTTTGCCATCCTCAGAGGCAGAAAGATCTCATGAACCAGAAAACCTTCAGCTACAAGAACATCTCGTTGTGTTCTCCAGTGGGGTAACAGCTCAGCCTGACCTCAGGCTGAGACCAATACATCGTGCCCCTGCATGCAGTGATCATTCTTTGTGAAGTCATATGCCAAACAGACAGTGGGTGTCTTTCCCTGTGGCGATCCTGCAAAACAGGAGACCGTGACCCTTGACTAAGGCATGCTGGAGAGGCAGATGTCCAAATCTTAGCTGCCTTATCCAACTGGAAGCTGTAACAGTAAATCACATACTCCAGTTTACACCACCAGCACAAACAAGATAATGGCCCTTATACCAGAGAAAGATCTGTTGTAATAGAGCACTTTGTTTCATCCTGTTCCTGCTGAGAGTAGAAGGACAGCCAGCAGAGAAGAGGCTGCTCTACAACTGGCACAGACCTCACTTGCATTGAAGGAATTTTCCTGTGGGAATCTCCTGCCTGTTTGAGTTCTCTCTATGCTCCATAACTAGTGCAAAGCAAATATAGCAGAGACCAGAGAATCCATCTTAAAATGCCTTAGGGGGGATAGAGAATATGGCATTAAATGGAACTGCAGCAATGTCTTTTCTAATTCTTGTAATCTGTCACGTAGCTGTGGTGGTGATAGGTGCTTTAGAAATCCACAAACAGACTAAGTATGATTTGATCACATTAATGGTGGCCCCATGCATCAAAAGATTCAGAGGCTTTACTCAGAAAGGCATTAAAATAAAGACGGTTGTGCTTCCAGATCTCTCTTGTCTGGGAAGAGGGTATCTCTTAAAGCTGGCTTTACTCCTGACATTTCTTATTCTTTGCTTTTCCTTGCAGATTAGAAATGTAACACGAAATGCCTTGTCTTGCTATTTTCATCATTCTGCAGTCAGTCTCAGTGGGAATCTGAGGCGATGAAGGTGGGAGGTGATGAGCTGAGTCAAGTCTGAAATATGGTTCCTTGCACTGGAAGGATGTAGATGTAGCTTCTGTTTAAATCACCAGTTCGGGTCTTGATGCTGAAAGGTGATGGCTCTTACATGCTTTCTTGAAATGAGGTACAGGGTTTCCATCCAATTACTAGCTAACTTTACTCAGTAGTCTAGGAAGCTGAGAACTGCATGAATGAAAGCACCAACACGTTGGCTAGGGAACAGCACACAGGGGAAGCATGTCTCGTCACTATTTGTATTTTCCTTGCTGTGTGAAGCTTAGACATTTTTCATCCTCTGGGTCTTAAGCTCTTGGCCTGGTAACCTTCATCTAGCTGAATCAACTTTAAAAACAGGAGAGAAGATCAGAGAAAAAAACTGATTTTCCTTTGAGGGGGCTTTTATTTGAGATGCAACCCAATAGATTTTTTCCTTCAACCTCACAAAACCAAAGAGAATTTATTGGTCATTTTCACATTTTTAGCTGACATTCTAATTTTCTTCACAAAAACACTTCAAACATTGAGAACCTCAATAAATCTCTAAAGCACACAGTTAAAAGTGTTCACACAGGCCGTAAAGTTGTAACTCTGGATTTGTACAATTCACGCTTACGGTCAGCCATGTCAGGCTTTAAAGAATCTACCACTTCAGCCATCTTGAAACGGCAGTAAATCTAGATTATGCATTGAAAGTGCTTAGGGAGTCCGGGTATTTATACCAATGAAATGCCAAGATATTTTACTGACATGCTCCATTTTTTACATTCTTTTACTACCAGTTATTTTTTTTTATGTGTATATATATATTTTAATGCTGACAGTTACATTTTGGCTATTCTTAGTTTGCAACTGGCTAGGCAGCCTCCAGTCAAAACAGGAGTCTGAACAATTTCACACACATGGCACCCTGGGCAGGAGACAGTGGAAACCTCACAGATACGCGCACCACCTGGGCTGAATATAGAGCTACATCTCTGGAAGCTCTGCAAATGTCACATGCAGAATTTCTTCTGGCTGGTTTTGTAGGATTGATTCATTGGGGTGCTGCTGCTCAAGAGTCTGTGTCAGTGTGTGTGTGTATGTCCACACAGGCATGGAACTGTGGCACTGTAGAAGTGAAATGGGTGACTCAGTAGGAAGTATTTCTTCTGCATCAGATGCATTTAAAGTACCTGAGGGATGCATGCAGCCAAAAGTGTAAAATGAAGCCTCTAAGAGGTGTCCACCCCAGAGTGCTGTTACAAGATGTCCAAGTTGTCTCTAGTACGCAAAGCAATGCAGTCACATTAACGTAGCACTCTCACTGGGCTCCTGACCCTCTCTTTTAAATGTATGCACCTAAGATGGCTTAATTTCTTTTCTAACCCAAATTAGCTCTCCTATCTAATTTTGAGCACCTCTGTATAATACTGCTTGGTGCTACACAGGCACTCTCTACTGGAAGCATCCAGGGAGCACATTTTATTGCAGATGGAAATCACTTGTAAAAGATGTAAACGTATTTCCCCCACCCTGCCCATGGCCCAGGACCCCGTTTCAGTCTCCCAGGGCCATCAGTCCCTGCATCAACATCACCACAAGATGCTGGTCTCCAACCCCCTATGGGGAGCCCAGCCTTGGCTTGTCTGCATTCCCAGGGAAGTGCTCAATGCCCAGGGCTGAGGCTGCCCCATTGCCCCTGGCTGGGGTGGTGGGATAAGCCTGGGCTGGTAGGTTCTGCCCTGCTGCCTCACTGGGTTCCCTGCATCTCCCTGCACCCCATCCCCAGGGAGCCACCATCCCTTGCTGTCCCTTGGTGCCAATTCCTCTACACTCATAGCTGCTGCCTGGCTCTTTCCTACAGGTCAGGATGTTAAGAAGAAAGAACAAACTCCAAATATGACCAGCTAATGCCACTCCTACTACACTGTGAAGCAAAACCAACCTAACGATGATAACCACGGTTTCCCTGCTCCTACCCAGAGTCCAGAGTATGTACTCAAAGCCATAACTGAATATAAGATATATACCTAATTCCTGGCAGAAGCAGCTGGACCTGAAAGTCCACTTACCCTATCACTCCATGAGAAAGGTTTGGGTTTATTGTACTGCCCGTTCACTCCTCTGAACATCTTTCACTTCCTGCTTTGTGTCCTTCTAACAAGTATCAATATGCTTCTTTCTTGCTGTGATGAAAATACCATGAACCTGTTTTCCTTGAAACTGTTTCTCAGCTTACCTTTTGCTGTGGTGACCCCATGAAGTAGATGCCAACTTTAACGATTTAAAGGTATTGAACCCCGTATGTGTTGTTTTACTTCCTATGTATTTACAAATAGTTGGCGCAGCAAGACAAACGACATTCCTAGATTTGTCTCTCTCCAAGTGTAATATGGTAGCTATGGATGACTTTATAGGTATCAGGCAGTTTTGGAAAACAAAGAAAAGAAATAAAGAAAAAAACAAACAAAAGTTCAGAGGTTAGAAACCATTAGAAAAGCCCACTTCTGCCAGTTTATCACACTAGAGGTTATCATGAAGTCAACCATCCCTTGCTTTTCCTACTTACCTGCTCACTTAAATCCAAGAAGCTGAAATGAATCAGCAGACAAAATGACAGATCATGACTGAGGTGCTTTCTCCAGGCAAAGGAGACCCAGGCCAAGCCAGAAGCTGTACTGGGAAGGTTTAAGGGGAAGCTTCAGATTTGCTCTGACGGTCTTTCCATGCTGGGCTGTAAAAGATTATTTTCTCTTTGCCAGTCAAAAGCTAGAGGGACATTATGCTCACCTAATGTTGCATATCAAAACAGTGACACAGATGGGAGACAACCACCTACAATATTGCAGAAATACAGAGAAATGTCTGATTAATGGAATCATGTGCTACTGACCCTGAGAAGAAGGAGGCTGTTCTGGCAGCAGGAGAGCTACCAGCTCTCCAGAGCTGCAGTAACATCAACAGCAGCAGACTCGCCCTGTTCAGAGGCAGCCTTGTGTGCTTTCTTGTGGCACTGCTGGGTGCCATTAAAAATAAATCCATATTGTAGCAATGGTATGGAATACAGAGGTGCTTGTAAGGGATCTGGCTTTATTTTTGGGCGATAGCCATACAATCTGGGCGAATATGGATAGCACATACAGCCATGTGGAAGATTTCATTCTTTCCAGCTGCTCCTCATTACCATTTGCTTTCAGTAATTTCAAGGAATACTCTAGCTGCCTTTTCCGAGCCTCTGCCAGACTTTCTTCCAGACAGAGGGATTCAGGTGGCTTTAGTTGTTCCATTTTTTTTCTCAAAGAAATCTGACTTCTTCTAATGCAGTGTAATAAGGGCACTGTGTCCTCAGGAGGGACTAATTCTCATTTCCTGGCCCAAAGCTGGAGATAGGTAAGCTACAAAAATCCTTCTGCAATCTGTGGTTACTGTTGCGCACTGGAGCTGGCATGCTTAGGAAAAGGTTTAGAAATGAACTCCCTATTTACAAAGGAAGCCCAGTGCAGTCAGGGCTGGCTTGTTCCATAAGGAGTACAGCAGGACTCCCACAGCACTACTAAAATAACAGGAAGAGTAACAGGGGCTGCTACAGGAATGAGTCGTAGGCATCCAGAAAACCCGAAGGAGGCACGGATTCTGCCGGCTGCAGGAAGGCAGCAGTCATCTCCTCCCGCCAGCCATTCGGGAGCGGGCGGCAGCGATGCATAGCCAGCCATCTTGCTTCCAGTCAGACACAAAAACCCATGTTTGCCAAGTAAGCAGGAACAAAAATGTGTTGAGCAAAAGATTTAATTTCCCAGTGTCTACAGGGAAATCAACAGACAATGGGAAGCAACATAAAAAACATATACATGAAAGGCTGTTATTTAAAACCAGTTGACATAGCCATTTTCAGTGGAATCTGGCTGGCTGTAGCCAGTATTTAATTCAAAAATTCCTCAGGAATGAAGGTCTTTTGCAGGCCAGCTTTATTTGGCTGGGGTTGGGCTTTGCTTTTTCCCACATCCCGCCTGCTGAAGTTAGAGGTTGATGGCAGGGAGCCTGATTCCTCTGCCTCTTCCTGCGCCGGACACAGGCAGCCAGCATCACCTCTTTTTTAAATTGTCTGCTAAAACTGCTGCGTGCAACGGAAGCTGGAGTGGGGCAGGGAAGGAACAGGATCATCTGCTCTCCCTTCTGAGAACAGAGCAAAAGATTACCCGAAGGATGATCCATGAGGAGTCAGAGAAGTCAAAGAAACTATGTACAGTCCAGAACGCGCCATGTGTGATCCTATGGTAGTAACAGCTTTCCTGCCTCATACCCCATAAACTGTTCCGTGCTGCAAAAAAGAGGCTTCCTCACACAGCAGACAACAGCAGCAATGCACTTGTTGTGAGCACTGGACATAGAAAATGAAAATAATGACGTATCTAAATAACATGTCTAAAGCACTTACCAAAATATGTCACATGATTATTTTCTACCCCCTAAGTCATGTGCAGTTGAACCAGGTGCACTTAGAAACTCTTTCGTAGAAATGCGAGATACAAAAATGAGTCCTACTCAAATGTTCAGCAACACATGTAGCAAGTAGACAATACAAAGCAGGTTGGTGTGGTTGAGCTGTTCCCACATAAAGCCCCTCATATGATGGTAATAAGGTAACCCAAACCCACCCTTAAATCAAGCATACACTGTACTACACTTCTCTCTCTTGCACACCTCACTCGCTCTCATTCTGCCTCCTGGGATTTTCAGCCCTAAGCCTGCTAAACCCAAGGCATTGTCTCTTGTTGACTCTGGCGGGCTGGGGGGGGGGACGACACACAGACGCCGCCACCGATACCGCAACTCCAGATGTGCTTTTCCTATTCTTTGAAACTGTTCATCAGAAAAACAAAAAGCCCTGTGTTGCTATGGAGACAGTATCTCTGGCACTGATGGACCCAGTGGGCGGCAGCAGCTTCCTGACTGCGGAGACACCCAAGGCCTGGTACTTGTGCAAGCTGCTTGCTGCTGGGTGTGCTCTGAAGCAGAGGGTTCAGATGGGATGACAGGAAGGGCTTTCTCGAGGTGGCCAAGAAAATCATAAAGTGGATCTGGGGATTTTACACCTGAAAAAATATCAAAGTGAGACGGAGATGAACCTGGAGGCAGGCAGAAGCTGCACAAACCACCGAGGCAGTGCACAAAGAAAGCTGGTAGACTCTTTTGAGATGAAAACGTTTTCAACAGTTTGAATTATTGTATTTCGAGAGATAGTACTAGGAACAGTGGAGAAACTAAGCAAGATCTTTTTGTAGAAGGAGGGTTGGGTTTTTTTCCAGGAAAGCAGTGGAAACTCCATCTTTTGAATCATTTAGAACTTCTATCTGCACTTGGTAAAGGAAAGGATCCTCTGTTGATCCCCCGGAGATGTGGGAAATTAGACCAATTAGAGCTTCTCCAGCTCTAAATATGGGGACTGTACAAAGACATGCTTTATCCTTATTATCTTTCAAAGTTAAAATGAATAGGGTGTGACCCAGCTGAATTAAAATCAGGGCTTGCATTACGTAAAAAGTCAGGGTAGATGATCTGTTCTGTCCTTAAAATCTCTGAAAACATGAGCAGAGTTACTGGATCGATTGGGAATATCTGTTTATGAAAGTCAGTCTTAACAGTGTCTACGTGATGAAGTCTCGGAGAACAGCGAGAACAGCAGATAATCCATCTGGCCATGAGTATATTGTGGTATGCAGTGAAAGACATTTCCTTGAACCAGGGGAATGATCCCTAAAACCTGAAACATCTATCTTGTTCTAAGTGTATACTGTATTTACTGTATCTGACTACTGCTCCTTTCCTAGGCAGATACTGCTAGTGATCAGAGATTCCCTAGACCATTTTATAGCCCAGATCTAATAAACGGGCCACTTTCATGCCTGGCATAAAATGGTGCATCCTAATTGAACTCACAGAAATTACTGAGATTGTAACACTACTTCGACTCTTTGGCTCTGCAGTGGGCAGTGGGACAGAAATCCACAAAATGCATAGAGTAATCCCACTAATAAAGATAAGGCCATGGGGTTGGTAGAATCGTGTTGCGGGTTGTCCGATGGTGCAGACATAGATTTGACCTTCTGGATGTGCTCACAAGAACCCTGGGAAAGGCCTGGATTGTTGCCCACTCTCGTCTGTATTTTTCTCCCCAAAGCAGTTTTGCTTCATTACTGTTCAAGAAACTGAGAACGGCTGTTGACAGGAAGAAGACCTATTAGCAGAGACACCCTCCTGGAGGTGGTAAGAAACAGACATTAGGCTGCTGTCTAAATCATGCAGCTGTCCAGCTGGCCAGAGCTTATTCCTCCTGACATCTGCTTTCAGAGGTACTGCCATCCATATTAGATTCCGTCAAAAGCCATTTTGCCACCAAGCTGAGTAGCTTCCTGGGATATGTATTGCTGCAGGGGGCCCACCATGCCCCATCCACTGTTCTGGAAAGATGACATCCACCCCAACAGAAGAGACTGGGAGGGTTACAACATCTTTATTCAGAAGCATTGGAGATCTTCCCTCACGGAGATACTCTGCATTTGGCTGGATAAAATGGAACAAACTCCTAACTTGGTATTGCAGAATTGTAACATTTGCTCTGAAGCTAGCTAACCCAGGAGAGTGTTCCCATCAGGGCTCAGACACAGAGGTCTCTGACTGGATGACACCTTCTCAGAGGAAACCAAGGTAAATAGGTGCTATAAGATGGGACACCGAGAGTTCACAGGAGCTGATAAGTGATCCCACAAACCAGTTCTGTGTTGGGCATGTAGCATAGCTACAAGACTCATCTGGTTTTCAAAATTGATATTCCCTTCCTGGCGCTGAAATAGCTCTGCTGGAGAATCATGGTGTTAACTGGTATTTCAATTTGACCAATTTCATTTGCTTCCTAGATTTGCCATATCATAGATGGTTGGATGCAGCATCCTGCTACTTCAAATGTTGCATAGTGTTGCTATGCTGTGTTAAATAACTTCCTTGTTCCTTGCCAGAAATAGCTACATTTCAATAGCCAGTGAAGAGATCCTAGTATTTATAGTTTCTAGAGCTTCTAGTTAGGCTCACTGAGATGCATAAACATAAACCTATGGTTTGATTTTGCTGTCTGGAGAAGAAGCAGTTAGCAGGGATGAGCATCCAGTATGGTCATCTTAGCTACTCCACCACAACCTGTCAGGTAAAGGACATTTCTTCTCAGCCACTCTTTCCTCAACCCTTTCCACCGATGTTTGTATGCAAATGGCCTGAAGAACACAGGATACTTCACTAGCACTGTTGTAAGCTGTGGTTTAGACTTTGTGACAGAGTATTGAGTTGGTTTAGTCCTTCAACAGGCTGATGATGCTCCCCTTCCTCAGGAGTCCACCCACTGGACAATAATGGAAGCAAAGAGAGTCGCTGTCAGTGCTACTGGGAAGGCAGTGCTGCTGGCAGGAGTGCCTGAGTGTCTGGGGAGGTGGATGTACCCAGCAAGCCAGTGAACTCTGTTCACTCACTGGAGAGCTGAGTTAGCTCAGAGGAGGTACATGAGACCTTGGCCCCTCTCCAGCTCTATCCTTCCCCCCTCTCTCAGGAATACTGGCATAGGTTAAAAGCAGGAGGACTGAAGAAAGCACAGCCTTACTTAACCACACATGGAAATAAAGAAATGTCTACAGCAATATGGGGAATCAAGGGAGAGGAGGTGAAAGGAAGGAGGGAGATAGGAAAAGAGGGAGGGAAGGAAAGGATGGCAGGGAATCCTTTCCAGCCCTGCTTACAAGGTGCTGGATAATTCATGGCTCTTGTTTACACTGCTCCAGACCACATCACAGACATTCCCAGTTAATGGCTTCCATCTGGAAGAGCCATGTGCTGCCCAGCCTCCCCCTCTCCATGCTGCCAGCAGAGGAGTGTCTCCCTCCAGACATTCCCACCCTCCTGCCTCTCACATGCTGCAGTCACCAAGAGGATTGGTGAATGAGCCCTGTCTCCCTGAGACATTACTCTCAAGTTTCCATGACCCAAGATAAGGGGGCTGGGATATACCTCAGACAGCAGAAACCTCCATTAATGTGGGATGTGCTGGAAGTGTGATGCAGGGACACACAGTCGTTCTGAACAAGCTCAGCCCAAGTCCAGCAGGGATTATTAGCTCTGGCTCAGCATCAACCCTGCTGGACCTGGGCTGCTTCCCAACAGGACCACTCAAGTGCCTCCACACTGCTCTTCCCAACACTCCGCGTTTGGGAGGGTTTATTTGCTTGGGCACAATGCCAAACATGAGTGGCTTTTATACGTCTATATAGTGCCTGAACCATGAGAGCTTCATAGTGCTCAGAGCACAGTGGAAAGACACCTGCTTGGCTCGAGGGGAGCCCAGGTCTGGCCAGGTTGGTGCTTAGCCAGGCTTAACAGGCCCTGCTGGATCCCACAGGATTTGAGTGAACTCTCTCGGGTGCCTTTGCACTGTAGTTCCCAGCCCTGGCAGCTCCAGCAGGGTGGTGCTGAACCCCGCTGGGTCTGCCCAGGGTAGTTTATCGGGCTGGGCTCTGCACTCTGCAGGAGGGTCAAAGCTGCTCGGAGATCCGAGCCAGTCCTGGAGGCAGCACACCACAGCCCCCCCGTGCAGCACAAAGCCTCTGTCCTTCCAAGACCAGCCTTCCAAGTCCTGTCAGACCTGGCCTGGCTGAGCTTTCTCTGCATCTACAGCAAGGGCTGACGTGCACAGGCAGAGCTGCATGTGGGCTCCAGGACCAGAACAGCGAGGATGCTGAAGGACAAAGGTGCACAGTGGAAATGGAATGGCAGGAGGAGACAGTAGCAAAGAGGGACTGCTGCAGATGTGGGTAAGCTGCATCCAGAAGATGCAGCCCCCGCTGGCCCAGGGTACAGCAAACAGGGCCTGAAAACTGAATTCAGGCTGTCATGACATGCAGAAAATTCAGTGAAGCTGGATTCAACCCCAGGCTGCCACAGTAGTTACCCCAATTTATTTACTGAGCGTCCTACAAGGTAGTGTAGGTGTGGTCATAGGTTAAAGGGAGAGACACTGGGAAAGAGCTTCTCACTCTGCCCTCTTTGTTTCTGTCATGGTCTCTCTTGCACTCTCTCTCTCTGAGCTAAGCAATACATTCCCAGCATCTGTCAAGTCTGATCTGATCTGAGCTCCAATGAGAGGCAGGCGAGGAGCTAAGATGGGAATGAAACAGATTCCCGGTCCATGACGAGGCGCTGAGACTCCTCACCGCGCCCCATGCCGGTTGCCCTGTCATAAATCATCGTTTGTCAAATTCAATAAGCATCTTTAACACAAAATGACGCTATCTCCTGGGAGCCTGAAGTGCCTGAAATTCTGCACAGATGTGGAGATACCAAAATATGAGGGAAGGGGGGAGGACAGGGAGGGAGGAGGAAGTAGGACAGACTTTGCATGGCAGAAAGGGGATTCTTCTCTATCTTCTGCTCCCTTCCCACCCCCCCACCCCCCCCCCCCCCAACCCACCA
>JAOEHY010035451.1:0-17013 GCA_025447955.1 Psilopsiagon aurifrons | reverse complement strand
CCAGTGCCTCACCACCCTTACAGTGAAGAATTTCTTCCTCATATCCAATCTAAACTTCCCCTGTTTAAGTTTAAACCTGTTACTCCTTGCCCTCTCACTACAGTCTCTAATGAAGAATCCCTCCCCAGCTAGGGAAGTTGAGATTAAAAGAAAGTAGCCACTGGGATAAAAACATGATGTGCAGCTTCTAATAACACATTTTCAAATAGTAAGATATATTTGTCTTATAAAATTAAATAGCCAGGAGAATTTTCATATTATAAATATAATTTTATGAATGTAACTATACAATTAAATTATAATTTTGTATATGCATATACTTAAATTTATAATATAAATATTATATAAAGATAACAATAAAGTAAAAGTAAGTGATTTCTGATTTAGTAAATAGTAGTGAATAAGTAATAATAAAAATGAGTTTATGCTCAAGCCTACATTCGCTGCTACTGAGAAGTTTCTGGTTTTGTGTAAAGGAATCTCTGCCACTGGATCTTTTAAAAATCATATTATATGAACTTCCAACAGGAATGTTAATGGATGAAATATTTCCTGGGGTGCTTTTAAGTTGTTATTTTCTATGCTTTTGTGTGGGAAGCTTTAATGTTTTCTGATTTAATGTTTTTCTGATTTATGCTGAAGTGTTGGGAAATGTATTAGTCTGAAGAGCTTAAGGAAAAAAAATTAAAAATTGACTCTGTATGTGTTAGACAAACAGAAAAGGTCAGATGAATACATAAAGAAAGCCAGATACAAAGGCTGCTTACATGGACTTTAAGCAGATTTTTAAATTGTGAAATGTTCATGTTTCTTCCTACTGACCTGTCGTCCTGTTTAGGACCTAACAGCAGAAAATCTGGCAGCAGTCAGGTGCTCATGCTCCTCATGCACAGCTGGAAAAAACTTGGCAGGATAAAACCAAATGCTAAAGAAGGGATGTAGTTCATGTTAATTTCCTTAACTTCCTGTGTTTACTCAAAGGTTACTCAGTCGAGTGCTCTGAGCATCCTACCAGACTAAATTCTGCTGTTTTGCTATAAACATAACTATTCCTATACATTAATAATCCAAGGGCCAGGTTATAGATGTACACTAAATTGTCTTCAATATGTATGGGTTCTAAAAATTCAGATGAGGAGGTATTTTATTTTTCATTTTAGTTTGTTTTCCTTTCTCTTTTTGTGGTTCAGGGGCGATGGCATTCCTCAAAGCTGGTGGCACTCTCTCAATGAAATGGTAATTCCAGTTTCCTCTAAGTGGTGCTCCCTGAAGACACTGACTAAAATTTATTTAGGCATCTATGCTTACTTCCAGCAGTTTTCTCAAGTGCAGGTTGTTACAGCAGAAGTGCCATCTTTCATTCATAAGGACAAACAGGCCTATCTCTTTGCATCAGTATTCACACTTTGCATAAGCCTCTTAGAAGAAGATTTCCATTTTTAATGGTTTTAATTAGCATTTATGAAAAACTGTGGTTTCACATGATATAAAGCGACAGATTAAATTTGTTAAGTGGATATTAATAAAATGTGAGTTGATTTGTTTCACTGGAGTTTAAAAGGCTTTTGCTCAATGGGGCCTCTGTGTTAATTCATTAAGCATGCTTCAGACCTTATGGAGAATTTTTTTTGGATTTAATTAACACAGATCAAACTCCCAGGAGATTTCATGTCCTCCAAAACTGTGTGACAGAGACAGTAATTTAAAGCCTATTTATAGGTCTTTGTGTTGATTTACTTGGAAAAGGGATTAAAAATTTTCTATGAAATCATTTTATTACAGCAGAAGCTACTCAAGTTCTTTAGAACAGGAGCCAAATTCATTTGTAAATGAAATGATGGAAGGTTAGTGGCTAGGGCCAGGCTTCAGAGACCTGGTTTGTTTTCCTGGCTGCAACAGCGGCATCTAGTACCTGCTACCCAAGTCGATTGTATATTTTCTCCACTGATGTTTTAATCCAGAATGCATAAAAGCAGGACCTTGAGTAGGGTCCCAAAATCTTGACCCCTTCCTTTCATGGTGCTCATCACTGGATGTGAGATCAAACTACCCATTTCTCACCCTATTTACCAGGAACTCTTGGCTGAGATGTGGCCTAGTTTTAAGACATGGATGAAAAACTGTGGTGTGGTTAGAGCGATCTCCTGGGAAGTTGTGGATTGTAGGTTTCAGCCTCAGCAGACTGAGGAGGTCCCCAAAATTTAGTTTCGTATTTCTTGGAGCACTGTATTGATCTCTTAATATAAGAAATCACTGCTAGAACTTTGTGCTTCCCGCCGTGTGACTACTGTAATTCTTCATTGAAGTCTGTGATTTCTTAAGCACATGAGGTGTAGTCTGAGAATGCATCACAGATCAGTTCCTTCCTATCTATTTTTGATGGTGTTCTGTCTGGATTGAGGGGGAAATTACTTGCCTGCAAAACATGATAAGAAGCAGAGAGAGATACACAGAGAGAAAGAAGTAATCCTTGAGGAATACAATGGCAAATAGCATGATTTAATTTATGATAAATACTCCAGGACAAGATTCTGTAAATGATATGAGAACTGTGAAGGGAGATCTCAAACAGGTGTGCAGTGTCTCCTTGTTCTGTGCCTGAAATTCTCCTTCTATCACATGTGCCATCAGGCTTCTGTACAGAATGAAACAAGGTCTTGATAGAAAATATAAAAGTATATGATCTGGCAATTGTATAATATATTCTGTCACATGCACAAAGGGTAGAAGAACAACAACTGAATACCCTAATTGGCATACACCATTTAAATTGTTCTTCCAAGCCAGAAACCAGTCTGAATCTTAGTGGAAACAGATTGGAATTGAAGGAAACTGTTGTAGTCAGAAAGTGCCATAATATCATGCTTTAAAGTCCTTTAAAGGGGGAGTTTGTTTTGGTATTCAGACATCTGTGTGTCTACCTGTGAGCTAGCTATCTAAACTCCCTTAAACTCGAGGGAGACCTGCTTAATATGGTCAGAGCTGCCTGGAGAGTGATTCAGCTGACCAGCTACTCCAAGGTATACTGAATTGTTCTTTGATTGCCTTCTTGACATCCACTGACTGTAATGGAAACTTAGATACTTGACAAGTGAGTATTTCTACATATAGGCACCCAAACTGGTGTCAGTTAATATTGTGCTGAACCTCAGCTGGAGTTCCCTTGATTCAGACAGTTTTTGAACAGTTGCTAGCTGAAATACTTCTGTAGTAGTGCATTTTAATCTATATAGTCTGTTGTAAGAGCAAATGAATGCTGATTTTAACATTTTATTTTATGATAATAATGCTGGCTACTTTATAATCTTCAGAGTTCAGCAGAGATTTTCCAGTACTGAGTAGAACTCTGTGTGTGCTAAGAGGTTTAATGATGAGTATTTTACTATTCCACTCTTGCAGCAGTTCTCTGAGAGGTGCTGATGTTATGTGATAATAGCCGGGTAGATCTGTATTTCAGTGCTGAGATATGGGACTGCTATTATTCTGTATTCCTGTTCTTTGATAGTTAGGAAAACCTGGAGCTCTATCTGCTTTGTTGGTTTAGACAAGAACAAATAGTAAATGTGTGGGCTTGCTTCCTTAGGTAAAGTGTCAACATCATCCTTCCCCAGTTTGATTTCACATATCTCTCAATTCATGATGATGATGATTGTTATTATTATACTTTACAGATCTTATCAGTATTCGTGTGGGATTTTTGTTGCATTCCTTAAAATGTGTAATTATGTTCCTGAAAGATCATAAGAATTTTCTCTGCCCAGTGCTATGCCTTTCAAAAAGTCAGTTATGTTGTCTTTGAGAACAATTTTTAGGGATTCACAGGGAGTTACTGGCAATTACTTTTCACTGCTATTAACTCTTGGGAATAATTTAATTCTATCAAAAAGTAATGATAATTTTAAAAAGTGCAAACCAAGCAATCCTTTAAAGGTGTTCTTCTAGACTGTAATCACTTAATACATGGTCTGAGGCCTGCCTGGGGCCTACCAGAACATCTGAATGGTTTGGCAGTTTCTGTATTAGAAAGGTAATTACATCCAGAAGGAATTCCTAGCAAGGTAACTAACTGAGCTGTTAAAATTGAACTTTTAAGGGAAATTTAGGGTTATAAAATTAAAACAATTTAAATTAGTACTTCATCCAGAAATTAATATTCAGAATGCTTCAGCTTTCCCAGCACTTCATATACTGAAGAGGGAGAGTGCAAGTAACACAGTAACTTTACAAAGTTTATTTTTGACAACTGTTGAAGAATCTTCCTGAATCTGGGTTTATAATTCCTATGATAGGAACACTGTCTGTTCTGGAAAAAGCATTACATTTCACATGAGAAATGGTATCGTCATGGTTTAAGCTCAGTCAGCAGCTCAGCCACACAGCCTTCACTCCCCCACCTTTTTTGTTTCCCTCCCGCTCCTGCAGGGATGGGGAGGAGAATCAAAAGAATATAACTCCCACGGGTTGAGACTAGAACAGTCCAGTAACTAAGGTATAACACAAACCACTGCTGCTACCACCAATAATAATAATGATAAGGGAAATAGCAAGGGAAGAGAATACAACTGCCCACCAACTGCTGACCGATATTCAGCCTGGCCGAGCAGTAATCTAACCCTTCCAGGTAACTGCCCCAGTTTATATAGCGGGCATGACGTGCTGTGATATGGAATACCTCTTTGGTCTGTTTGGGTCAGGTGTCCTGTCTCTGCTTCCTCCCGGCTTCCCCTCCTCCCTGGCAGAGCATGAGAATCAGAAAGTCCTTGGTCAGGGTAAACATTGCTGAGCAGCAACTAAAAACACCGGTGTTATCAGTGCTGTTCCCAGGCTGCCAGTCAAAACCACAGCACTGCACCAGCCACCAGGAAGGAGAAAAATGACTGCTATTGCTGAACCCAGGACAGGTATTGATTAGGTTGTGGTAATAACAGTTTTTCCGAACACTTCATTAAAATCTTAAAGCCACAGCAAGTTTTTCTGAGTTTTATCTTTCAAGAACTATGGAGTTCAGAGAGGAAATAATCCAATACCAGTGGAAATTTGTGTCATTATGCATTTTAATGCCTCATAATATCATGAAGTTAAATTGTTTTTAACCACTAGAGCACTACAAACTAGTCTTGTGTAGTTAGAAGGCTTCATTATAATATACAATTTATGAGTACAGTTGGGAATTTTTGAAGCACCCTCTATAGAAAGAAAATATTCCTCTGGTACAGCAAATTGTAAGGAGAGACCACCAGCTTCTTTTCTGTAAGGCCTGGATCTGATAACATTCTATGAGCCTTCTACGGGAAAGGTTTAGCACATCTCAGGCCTATATGCAACTAGGTGTCACATATGCATACAAAATAGCATTCATGTTGGTAGCTCCTCATTCAGGATCCTGGAACTATGTATGAATGTCAATGTGCACAAAACTTTAACTCATTACAATGTTAGATATTTGGCCTGCACATGGAGTCTTGAGTTATGGTGATTTGGATGTCCTTTCTACATGTGCAATTTAACTTAGTATTTCCTTGGTTTCTAATTTGAAATTTTTGAGCTGTCAAGTAGTGAGATGACAGAGGTTATAGGAAGTAATGTGTCTACTTTTTCCTAGCATCCTGTATTTTGCTGAGGCCTGACATGGCAGGCAACACTAACCTTTTCCAGGCAAGTAGACTATACATTGTTTCTAGTCTTTTTTTGGCCCAGTGATTTAACTGCTTAGCAGGCCTGCTAAATCACAGCATGCCCCCTTCCTTTTGAGGTTCCTTGAGAAGCCTCTGCAATTTCCACTAGAGAGTGGAGGGGCCAAGTGGCTACTCAGGGGGAAGCTTTTGGTGAGAGGAACTGAAAAGTCATCCCTTCGAATTTTCATCAAAGAAATTATGAGTATTCAGTCTAAGCTTGTTGTCTAGACTTCCTCTACAGAGAGAGAGAGAAGGGAAGAGGTAGAAATAATCCTAAAGTGAGTAATTTTATCCTCTGAAGTCTTAAAACAGACATGAAATGAATCATTTTCTATGCCTCCGTTAAGGAGCCTAGATGGCGAGCTTAGACCACACATGAACTTTCAGCAAGATGAATATAGTCTGGAAAAAGATGAGAAGGATAAATAAGGCAGAGCTCAACTCTGTAGAAGAGGAAAATGAGTGGGCTGATATAGTCAATGAACTTTCCCTGCTTTATGGCATCAGGACACTTGAGGAACAGAGAATGCATATGGTTTTCTAATAGGGGCAGAACAAAGCAGAGAAGTTGGGAAGGAGAAGGGAAAAAATTGTGAGTGCAGCATATGACAAAAAGAAAAGCCAAGGTTTTTACCTTGTCCACCAGATGAACTCTATGGGGTATCAAAGGGGAGTTCTCTCTACAGACAGGAAAGAGTAGAAGAAAACAGATGATCTGATAGATTTGGCAATATTTCCCCTGCTTGAAGTCTGCAGAAGGGGAACCCCCAGAGGTCTTTAATCAGCCCGCCACGTGAACTTTAGGGAGAAAATGTTCTCCTTTTGCATTGTCTAACACCCCTTGTGAGCGAGTTACATTTTGAACACTCTGAACACTATTTCTACCACAAAAAAGCCAGAGAAATTTTTCACTGTACCGATTCAGATACTCTGTCCTAGTTTTGCAGAAAATCCAGCCAATAACAGACTTCCTCAGCTCTCAGTTTTGCAAGTATCGGGATGCTTTTGTGAATTTCAGGGTACAGAAAAGGTAAAAGCAAACCTCCTCACATTATTTGGGGAAACCTTAACTCTGCAGTAACTCACCTTGCTAGGGACTAACGAATGTTAGTCATTATAAGACACAATGAGCATGCAGAATGTATAAAAAAGGTTAGTTACTAAAAGCTGATATGCTCTCACATACTCCTGCAGAGCTGGAACTGTGAAGTATTATCTCTGCTTTGCAGATGGGCAATTCAGACAGGCAGCTCTTCAGCAACTTGGAGGTGGCACAGAGAGAGCAGTAAAACTGTGCTGTAAGCCCTTGTGACTTTTGGTCTGATGCCCTACCCACTTACTGAAATCTGTTTGGCTTAATTTGCTTGAAGCTTGAGTGAAGAAGTACCATACTAGTTTTACTTCACATAGACATTGCTCCAAGGTGTTGCCTCAAGCTAGTTGTATGTAGAAGAGGATAAACACTGCACCAGCTGGCTGAGTTATAAAATGGATGAAACAAATAGAACTAAGGATTTTGTCTGGCCTGTGTTTAGCCAGGATAGCTGTTTATTTTTAAGATATTTGAGACATTAATGCTCTTCTGTTTGATTTCTCTGCCTAAGCAAGGTGCAACTGGGGCTGCATGTTGCTATGGGTGAATGAAACAGCCCTGTAGGGTGTGTCTGGGCAAGCAGAGCAGAAACATCTCTGTGGCCACTGTCCTTGCATCATCTTGCCACTCTTGTCTCCTCCATGCTGTCTGCCCCATGCTGGCACAGCCTCCCCTGACAGCTGTCTCCAGCCCTTCAAGAGGATCAGAGCCTGGCCCACTCCATGGCAGTGTAACATCATGGACCCCAGGTGCCCAGTACAGCCTTTGGAGGGGATACGGCAACACTCATGTTCTCTCCCAGGGGCGCACACAGATCCTCATGGTGGCCCTTTCTTAGCCCCAGGGCAACTCTGTGTTGTCCCCAAGACACCAAAACCATCCCAGCCCCAGGCTTCAGCCCTCCAGCCCACATGCAACCCAGTGGCCAAGAGATGAGGCTATATAAGTGGGAAGGTGTGGAAAAGTTTTAGGACTGTGAAAACTCAGTCTTATTCATGAGGGCTTAGTACCAAACCCTGGGCACAAGCTGCAGCAATTGAGACCTTCTTGTGGGCCGGATGCTCAGCTTCCACTGATACTTAAGGGGATCGGAAAACTGCTGGACTGAGGTCGATGAAGACCTGGCATGGGGGAATCACTTTGTTGCTTATATGTTAACAAAGAGAAAACAAAACCCAGAAAGTTTTAAAAATACTTCACTCTTCTCTTTTACCCTACTTTTGATTGCTCAGTTTTTGCTTCCCTGAATACTATAACGTTGTTTTTTTCACTGTTTTTTTCAGACGGCATTGATCATTTGGGCTATAGATGATGGTTTTTTGAGAGGAACAAGCTGAAAATTAGACACATAATTGTCTTTCCAAAAACAAACCCTGTGCAAACCCTCCAAGATTCCTGTCATAAAGAAACCCCAAAACCAACCAAACAGAAAAAGCCTATCATCAACCTGCCCTGCCAGCTCACATTTAACACTGCTGTTTTTCCACTGTAAAATTCTGTAGAGCTTTTGCCACTAAAGTTAAAAAAAAAAAAAAAAAAAAAGAGAGAGAGACACAAAAAAGCCTGTTTCTGGTAGCAAATAATATCTCACTTGAGTTCTGGAAAATGAAATACCTATGTATCTGTAGCAAATGCATGGCAACAAAACACATGGCTTTGTTTTACTGCTTCTTACATCTATTTGTTAGTATTGGCAGAATTGTGCCTTTTATAGTCACACTTAAGTCCTGGTGGCTCTGCTAATACGCTGTGAAACCACTGGAGGGTTGTGGACCCCCAACCAGCATTTACCATTGCTGCAGGGATGTGTGCGAGCTGCAGAGTGAAAGGTCACTCAAAGTGCTTGCTTTATTTACCTTTTCTCCCTGGGACAGGAACTGCTCATCTACACAGTACTAACATGTTACCTGGTGCTCCGAGAGCCAGAAACTTGCTGCTAGAGTGTTTCCAGGTGGAGACCCACTGGCACCTTTAAGAAATCCTTATTGCAGCCCTTAAAGCAAAAGACAAGCAGCCCTCCACTGCTCTGCTGTGGTGCCATGTACAGCTGAGTGAGTGCAAAACCCAAAAGATTCGTGAAGCTTAGTGCATTTTCAGAAAAGCCAAAATATTGCATAATTAGTTCTAACTCAGCTTACCTGCTTTGGTTGTCTAATATGACAGCTCTATTTCTAGCCTTCTATACTTTGTTGCAGGGGCCATTTTGGAGAGGTGAGAAAGGCTTAAAATTATATTTGTGATCACTCCAGATTTTGCTCTCATCTTACTTTAAAGATCCATTAAAGCTCAAATTAAGCAAGACTCCTGCTGTTAGCTTAGTCAACTATGAATGGGTCTGTGTAACTGTTATGCACCCTTTGACAGCAGTGGAGTAACAAAAAAGCCCCAACCTGCTACGGTTTCCCTTTTGATATGGAAGGATTTTTGTTGCAAGGATTTTCTTTTGTTTTAAGGCTGTGATTGCTTAAATATCTTCAGAGAAGAAAGCTTACGTGATTCTTAATTGCTTCCTTAATTGGGAAGCTGCTATATCTTAAACAGAGAATTAAATTATTGTGCTCTTTTTGAGGATCTGTGTCGTGCTAATCTTCCCGAAAAAATGAAGTCTGATTTGAAAGTCGTTAATCGTGATATTTTACTAACATACACTTCAAAAGAAGTGTATGGCCTTTCAGATTACTAAAATGCCCTCAGTCAACGCAAAACTTAATGTGACATGCTGGGGACATCTAGTGGGAAGAAAAGTAAAACACTGAAAACACGAAACGGGAACATTCCCAGCTCTTAGAGTAAAATCAAAATCGAGACTCATGAGTGAACAAAGTTTCTCTGTATTTAAACATTAAATTAAATATTTATGGACAAAATAAAGCTAGTTTCCATTTCTAGAAGAACCAACAATGTATTTCTAGTTGCCTTCAAATAATGCATTATAATTAATTTAATTTAATTTAGGTTGTGGGAGTTTATTTCATATTTTTCTACAGTTTTATTTATTTGGCAAGTAAATTATTTAGATTTATTTCAGATCCCTTGCCTGCAATAAAACAAAGATAACACTTGTCAAATAGTAGTTGCCAACTCTTTTATTAATTTTGAGATGCATGGGCAGAAGATAAAAGAGGTACATACTGATAGCTCAAATATTCCTCTCTTGTCAGAATTAAGGCTGTCAATAAAGTTGATTTGTACTGCTAGTTTTACTGCCAGTATTATTACCTTTCATGTTTGACATTTTATATATAAACTTACAACTCAACTTGGTTTTGGAGTTCAACTGTAATGTCAGGAAGCAAATTGCTCACTTTGACTACCCTCAGCCCAGATTCAGAATCCTGATCCCATGTAAAGAACCGTTCCAAATCTCCAGGAAGTGGCATTTGGATTTGCATGGGCTTCAGTGAGATTGGTCAATTGAAGGAGCTTGCAGATTTTAAAAACTACTGGGAAGTAGCATGAAAGAATCACTGACCTGCCCCTATGATTACAAATGGACAGAATAATATTTAATACACATGTAACCACCTTCCCATCTATTTCACTTCACTTACTTACATTCTTAAATCACTTCCAAACAAACCCACACAGGTACATAAATGCAGGCTTGTAATACGCCAAATCACAGCCTAAGGAAGCAGCCTAATATCAATTTTGGGAGCCAGAGCCAAAAATGCCACTGCTTCAGACTAGAAGCAAAGCTTCAGACTAGAAAGCATGGGAACCAGGTGTTACAATATAATCATATAGAATCAATCAAGACATAGGATCACAGAATGGTTTGGGTTGGAAGGGACTTTTAAAGATCATTTTGTTCCAACTCCCCCGCTGTAGTCAGGGACGTAAAGCTGGAGTGTAACTAAATGGAGCTATGCCAAAGCCCCATAGAGAAGTAGGACACCACGGGTATGTGCTAATTTACATTTTGGTTGGTGACAGTTTCATTTTTGGGCCAACAGCAGCAGTGGTTTCAGACAGGGACATCAAGTAGTGCCTCTGTAAAGTAGCAGAGACGAATAGCTTGTGTAGCAGACATCTTAAAGAGGAACTGGTTACTTTGGATCTGAAACTTGAGCGAACCAGGAAACAGCAGTTCCTCAGAGATATTGTTCAAGCTATTGTACTCAGTCTGTTCTGTATTATTCTCAGTGCATCAAGAGATCTTTGGATAAAGAAAATAGTGCTATGGCTTTTTATTTTAGCATAGAGGCTTTAAGGTAGTTCTCCAGAATGGCAAAATCTACAATTACTATTAAAGGGTGAAAGTCAAATAAATGTACGTGAGCCAGGAGACTTTCCCATTGGGAGTTACTATAAAAAGCAGTAATCAGGAAGGCAGGTAAGTTGAGGAAGAGTTATTCATAAGCAGTGGTAAAATTTGCTGCCTTAATTCCCTAAAACAGTGACCTTTGTCTCTCCAGATAAATGCCATGGTGTGTCTCTTTCTCACAGAATGGGTTACACTAGCCAAGTTGTCACCAGTCCTGACTGCTGTTTTCCAGAGACTTATGAGAAAAATGTGTGATCATGTGCTATGATTATGGAGTTCTACTGTAAGATCAGCAAAGGAAGACACTCAATATAAGATTAAATTTTTCAGATATTCAAATCTATAGGACTGTGATAAAATACTTTATCCACCGCTTATTTACAGGATTTGCCCTCAGAAATCGTCTCTACTACATTCTGCATTTTATAATGACTGAGGGGAGAGTAAAGGCCTCTTTGGAGGAAGAATCAGTAGTGAAAGTCTGACAGTTATTTAAGTAAAATTTTAAACTTAAGAAAAATATAAGATTTGACAGGATTATGCAGCATATAACTAAATTACACAGTCCAACTCTTAATCCAGTGAGAACCAGTCCATTAGGTTCTCTAGTACCTAAATGATGCAAACAATGTTTTTGGGGTGTTCTTCAGATAAATACTAGTCTTTTGCCCTTTATTCTGTTTAAAACACTTCTAGCATTTTATCTGCTTGATTTGAAAAAAGCTGGCCATTATTACTACAAATTTCTTCATGTTTCTCATGTCACAAAGTCATTTTGAAGGTGCTGAAAAGTTGGGTTTTTTAAAAATAAATGAAATAATAATCTAGTGATACCTTGCTGTAATAGAGTCAAGGTAGGGTAATTAGTACAATTAGGACAATACTGGGGAGATCAACCAGGAAGTGTGTTGGGAATTTATCAGCCCTGTCATTTTGTTTATCAAACCTGCTCCTGAAAACCTCCACTGAAATTTTCCGAGTAGCCCATTCATATACTTGACTGTTTTCATCCTTAATGGCATGATAGTTGTGGCAAACCTTAATCCTTTTAAGTTACAGGAAATCTGCAGAAGGCATAAGGAGCAGTGGGGGTCATACTAGGTATAAGACCCTTTCATGCATTGAAAAGATATTCCCAAGTTTCCTCTACATGGTTTTTTTTTTTTTTTTTAACATTTATTTTAGCATGCCTTACAGATCATATTTTCTAAATCTCTTACATTCTTACTTACTGCTGGGCTGTCTCCCAAATGTAGAAGTAATCTCTGTGTTACATTGCAGTGCCCAAAAGTGAACACTGCACTCTAGGTGATGTGTCTCTTACGCTGAAAAACTCTCATGTCATGTAGATGATATTCCTCAAAATATGACCTGGAATGTCTTTAAAAAAAGTATTTCATTTTTGCTTAAATTAAATGACTGATTCTCTGAAAACCCAGAGCCTCTTTTTTCGATATTGCTGACTAGTCAGCTATTCCCTGGTTGTATTTATGCATTTGAATGTTCCTTACTAAGCACTTCACTTAGCTTTTATTAAATTTTATCATGTTGATTTCAAACCATGCTTTTCATTTATTGCTTTACTTAAAATTTAAATCCTGTTCATGCTGAGCAACCTTTTCCAGTTTGAACTCCCCTGCAAATGTTATGAATATGTTCTCTAGTAAGTCGTGCAATGTATTGATGAACACACTGAATGCAGCCTGCAATGGATGTTTGCAGCCTGTCGCTTGATATCTGACAGTCAGGCAGACAATTTTTGATAAATACCTTGTAACTGCTTTCTTTTTCATGGGTAGTTTCGCACCTGTTTCATTATGTTTATCTATATGTACTCATTTTTAAAGCAAGAATTATATTTAAAATAGTGTCAGTGACCTTACTAAGTGCAGTGTACATTAAATATCTGATCAAATAACACCCTTTGTGAGTGCTGAAACAAAGATGATCCTAACTTCTCAGCCTTTTCTATCTGCTGCTCTCTTTCCTTCCTTGTTAAGCAATAGACATTCTTTTCCTTGCTGTCATCCCACTTATAAAATATTTTTCTTATCACATTTTATGCTTCTTGTGAGATGAAACGCATATTCACTTTGATCTATGCCGTATCTTATTCCTTTATACTCTCTTTTACATCTATACCTGTAAGTCCTTTTTCCTGCTTTTGTATTTATATTTACGTTGTTCTGCTTTCATTTGTCTTTTTCTGGCCCTGAAAGATCTTTTGATGGAGCCATGTTGGTCTCTTGCTATGCTCCTCATGTTTCCTTTGCATCACGACAGTTTGCCATTGTATCTTTCATATAGTCCCTTTCAGTAACTGCAAACTCTCTTGCAGTCTTTTTTTCCTTAGAATATCTTCCCAAGAGACTCTACCTTCCAGTTCCCTCAGTTTGATGAAGTCTGCTTTTTTGAACTCCATTGTCCTTATTCTGCTGCTCTCATTCCTCCCTTTCTTTAGATTTGTGAACTCTATAGTTTTGTAATCACTTTAACCGAAATTACCTTCTACCTCCAGTTTCTCAACGAGATCCTCCCTATTAGTCAGAATCAGTACTAAAACAGCTGCAAGCTTCTCAGTACCTTCTTCCATCTTCCTAAAAGAACGTTCTTC
The DNA here is from genome assembly GCA_025447955.1 of Psilopsiagon aurifrons. Lineage (NCBI taxonomy): Eukaryota > Metazoa > Chordata > Aves > Psittaciformes > Psittacidae > Psilopsiagon > Psilopsiagon aurifrons. Next base: position 3,364 of record JAOEHY010035451.1, on the reverse strand, counting down.
TCAACATGTCCTTAAAGACTAATGGACTTTCTTCATCCTGACATCATGTTTCAGCACATATCTGTGTATAATTCAAGTCTCCCATTACAAGTGAGAGGGCACCCTTTGGATTCTTCTATTATTTGCAAAATAAAAAACATCCAAAAAAGCACCAGCCCTCTCTCTTCAATGTACTTCTGATGAGGTGATTTCTAGCAGGTCCCTACTATGACATTGCCTTTATTTTTTTTCCTTTTACCTTTTCATTGGGATGCTCTGTGCACCTCTTACCTCTTTTGGCAGTTGAGCAAGGATCTGCATTTTTGATGTACAGTATGGCATCTTCTTTTTCCACAGAGCCAGTCTTTCATAAACAAAACATATTCCTTTATCCCAGCAGTTATAGGAAATAGCATCAAGACATGACTGTTACACAGCAGTCATAGACAGCTGTTTAGCCCAACAGGAACTAGTTTTGCTTCATATTCAATAGCTACCTTACTTACAGGAAATCTGAAGACTTCAGAAACTTACTCTGTTTTGTCATACCGTTTTCTGTGATTTTTCATCTGAACAAAAGGTTTTAACAAGTTTGAGGCTTATTAAATTAGAAAATCAGTTTATTGAGAAAATACCTTTAACAATTTACACCATGCACAGTTGTGGTGAGAACTCCTACCTTAAATCTAGACTTAGCTCTATATTAACTGTCCAGAAGATCATATAAAAATGTGGATATTAATATAAGCACCAGATCTTAGAAGAGTGAGACAGGGTAATTTTCCACCAGAGCAGAGCTGATTTTTTCCCCCGTTCAAAATTCCAGCCTATTCCTGCTGCAGTTGGCTCTCTTCAGCTGTGAGTGTATTTATTTGCAGAGCTGCAGAAATCTTCATAAAATTGATGTACCTCTGTCCTGTAATGTAGTGTCATTTGGACTACCTGGACTATGAACAAGCCATATCCACTGATGTCCCCCTTCCCAGCACTGAAAGAGATTTTTATGTTTTCATGATGGAAAACACAGCCTCTTCCTGTCTCTTAAATAGTTTTAGTCCAAACAGGAAGCGGTGCCACCTGCGTGGTTCCCCTAAGATTATTCTGTGATTACAGACAGTGATTCAGAATATTTCTCATTGTTCCAGAAGTTGTTTTTGATTCACTTGTGACAAAAAAACCCATTAACAAAACCACAAAATAACTGAATAAACTTGAAGGAGCTCTGGGGATCACCTAGTCCACCTTCGCTGCTCAGAAAAAGGTCAGCTACAGCACGTTGCCCATGACCATGTCTAGCTGATTTTTGAACATCCCCAAGGATGATGTCTCCACAACCCCCCAGGCAAACCACTCCAGTATTTGAACAGTAAAATGTTTTTTCTTATGTTTAATTGGAATTTCCTGTATATGATTTTGTGCCCTCTGTTTCTTGAACCTGTCTCTGTGCACTACTGAGAAGAAGCTGGCTCTATCTTCCTTACTTCTTATCATCAGGCATTTAGTCTTTTCCAGGATGACCAGTGCCAGCCTTTTTCATCTCTTCACATAGCTCATATGCTCCAGTCCCCTCATCGTCTTCATGGCCTCCTGTGCACTGCGGAGAAATGCACTGGGTCCAGCACTCTAACTGTGTCCTTCCCATTGATCAAATCGCATCCTCAACTTGCAAGCAACTGTAATACTGTTCCTGTGATGCAGCCTAGGAAAGTCTGTTAGCCTTCCTAGCTGGAAAGGCTCACTTCCTCTTTATTGCCTGTTAGGACTTCCAGGGCTTTCACTGTCATCCCTCAGCCTATACTAGCGGACACTGTTTTCTCCCCAGCCCTATTCACCTCAGTCTTGCTAAGAGTGCAGCCACAGTAAGATGTCCCATCATCTAGGTCAGTACTGAACCATATTTGGACCCCTTGTGAGACACTGCTAACAACTGGTCACCCGCTGGCCTCTGTGACACTTTGAGTCCAAAAATTCAGACAGCTCAGACACCTCACTGTGTACTTGTCCAGTCTGAACTTCATCCTTTTGTCTATGAGTATGCTATGGCAGACACTTTTGAAAGCCTTACTGAAGTCGAGATTGGCATGCACTGGTCTCCCCTTGTTCACCAAGTTAATTGAGTCACTATAGAGGTCTATCACGTTAGGCTTAATTTCCTCTTTGTAAATCCATGATGACTAGTCCCAGACACATTCCTGCCCTTACCTTCTTTGTAAATGGCTCTCTCAGCTTCACAGGGATCAAGGGGAGGTTGACTGGTTTGCTTTTCCCCAGTTCCTCCTTCTAACCCTGTTTTGAAGGTAGTAGTGACATTTGCTTTCTTTCAGGAAAGATAATCAAGAGTGGCCTCACAATTACATGCTAAGTAGTGTCATGAACTTATTTACGTACAGCTTTTTTAAGCGTTCCCTTTTCTGATCATTGTCCGACAAGGGTAAACCTTGTAGCTCCAGGAAAATGTTGTAACAAGAGTTGCTAGAGTGCTATAAGGTGACCAGTCTAATTGTTAACAGCCCATTTCCAGTTGGAGGTGTGTTCACAAAAGAGCCTCTTCTTCTTTTTTTGGCTAGTTCACTTTAATGTAGACTATATTATTCATTTCAGCCTTAATTTAAAAAATCAAATGTAAATACTCCACCATAAAATCCAATCCTACAATCTTTCTTATGATAATCATAAGCCTAGTCAAAGTTAATGCATAAATTATATTCTCTAACGAAGCTTGTTTACTCATATAAAGACAGGAGGAGCCATGTTATATTATGAAATTGTCTCCTGAGCAATATGGTGGAAAAACATTAACTTCATTCTGAACAGAACTCAATAAACTTCATTCTTTGTGTAGGAACACAGAAGACGACATATTAACAAGACAGTACTTGATGACCATTCACTGATCTGTACATGTACACAGGATATTTTAAAAGCAGTAGTGTTGTTGTGAATATAAATCTGCCTACGTATTTGGAATAACAAATATAATTTGTATTTATATGTCTGTTGTTTTAATTCTAGGTAGAAAGCTTTCCTATGAATTTATGATTATCTGTATTTGAAAATTTGCACCAAGGGTAATACAATACCTGGCTGAAAACTTTTGGTTTGTTTGTTTTATTTTACTTTGCCTTTTTTATAAACTCTGTGAAGCCAAATAAATTAAAATGAAATTTCAAAAGAATCTTCTAGATTTGAACATCATGTACTAGACCCAGGAATTTCTTTCTTTTGTAGAATATACAGCAGCAACTAGAAATGCTCAAATGGCTGTAGCTTCATTTTCTCCAGATAATGGAGTGGTTCATAATGCTGGAGAATATCCAATACACTGTTAAAAAAATGAGTGAGATACTTGATCTTTCTGTCATTCTCAGACACCCCCTGCCCCAAC
>JAOEHY010035450.1:84464-111368 GCA_025447955.1 Psilopsiagon aurifrons | reverse complement strand
CAAGTTGAAAAGTACATTTCCCTTTATAGGGGGGAAAAAAAAAAACCAATAAAATGTAAAGATTTCATATACAAATTGCTCAGTATTTTTACAGATCTCCAAAGTGTAAGATGAAAAAAAAAAAAGAAGACAAAAGGGAAGAGGAAAACAAAAGAGATAAAAACTGGAGAGTTTTGTTCATTTGTTTGTTTGGTTTTTTTAACCTGAAGTATGTAGGAAAAACTGTTAATTTTTCTTATACCTATTGAGTAGGAATATAAATGAGAGTTCCATTTTCTAATAAAAATAAAACTAGCTTTCTACTGAGTTTTCTTATAACTAGCTTTCAATTAGCTCTCCCTTCTAAGAGATTATCTGTGTGAACAGGAAATAATTCTATGAGAAAAAGTTTTCTGGATCATTGTCATTAGTATTGGACCACAGTACTGTACCATAGTTTGACATATTCTCTGAATATTTCATGCTATTATAAATCTTTTAGAAAAAGAAAAATCTTATTTTTTTTCTCCCCAATCTTTTTCTTTCGAAACACCTTAATTTTATAACCTTTAATTGATACCAATAAGCCAATGAAACTTTAAAACAGAACTCATTTTGGTTCGCCAGTTTTAAACTAAATGGTGTTGAAAGTTCACCAGTGTAGCAGTATCATTATGACAATAAAAATGTTTCATTGTCAGTGAGTCTTTATTAAATATTACTGAAAGTAGAAAGTAGCCCAGACTTCATAAATATCTGCAATAAAAAGACATTTAAGAAAGAATTATTCAGAAATATCATACAGTATCCACTTTAAAAGGGATTACATATGGCAGCATAGAGAAGGTGCAGTGAAATAAATACTTTTAAATCTGTGGAAGAGTTGTGAGTTTCATATATGATATTTTTTCATCAGAGAACTTTTGGAAGAAAAAAATGTTAAAATATGTTAAAATATTCTGGCAACACTTGCACTTTCAGGTCACAAAGCATAATTATGACTTCTCAAAGTGATTTATTACTTTAACAGAGCACATTTCAAGTTAAGGAATTATTTAAGGTCATTACTGTTTAGGACAATATGCTGTTCTTGAGAGGCAAATTTCATTTAAGTAAACTGCAATTTAAATTGAAAAAAACCTATGCTTCAGAAATTCTGCAAAATTTAAATGTGAATCCAAAAGGTATTAAAAACGAGTGCAGTCAAGTAATTCATGTTTGCAAGCTTAAAATAAAACATTACTCAAACATACGCTCAAAGTTATCCATCTTGACTTCTGGTCATAGATTTTCAGACTAAACTGTGGTCTGAGATAAAATATATGAGAAGAAATAATATTTATTGAGACCAATTGAGTCCAATATAGAAACTCCCACATCTAAAAGGCCAATGTGTGACTTCTCAGCAAGAAACATTTGCTAAATTGTTGGATATGGGAATGGCACCAAGAATTTGATTATATGAGGTTAAATGCATTGATCTGCACTATCAGTAGCTGAAGAGATCAGTAATAAAAGTGTGTGTATAGTAAATGACCATGATTTGGTAGAAAACTATCTTGAGTTCAGTTCATATTGTGGCACAAAACACGTGGAGATGAAGTGAAGGATTTGGGCTTACTGGTGGATTCAAAGCTGAACATAAGCCAGCAGTGTGTCCTTGCAGACTAGAAAGCCAACCGTATCTTGGCTGAATCAAAGAAAAATGCCCAACAGGTCAAGGGAGGTGATTCTACCCACTATTCTGCCCTCATGAGAACCCCCCCTCAAGTACCATATTCAACTGTGGAGTCCTCAGCACATCAGAGGAATGGGCCTGTTGGAGAGGGTCCAGAGGATGGCCACAAAAATGATCAGAGAGATTGAACACTTCTTCTATGGGAAAAGGCTGAAAGACTGTGAGTTGTTCAGCTTAGAATACAGACTACAGGGAGACCTTATGTGGCCTTTCAATACATACAGAGGGATTATAAGAAAGATGGGGCCAAACTTTTTTGGTAGGGCTTGTTGCTATAGGACAAAGGCGGTTTTAACTAAAACAGGAGAGATTTAGACTAGATACGTGGAAGAAATTTTTTACAATTAGGATGGTGAGACACTGTAACAAGTTGCCCAGAGAGGTGGTAGAAACATCCAAGGCCAGGCTGGATGTGGTTCTGCACAACCTGGTTTAGTTGAAGATGTCCCTCCTTATTTAATGGGGATTGGACTAAACGACCTTTGAAGGTACGTTCCAACCCAGGCTATTCTATGATTCTATATTCCTTAATTTTTTTTTAATATAAGTATGTGTATAACATGAATTTTTATTTGAAATATAAAAGTATTTGTACATCACAGACAGATGTGATTGTCAGATTGGGATATAGTTGTTTTCTTAGGCATACACAGGCAAACATGCTCCCCCAGCTAAAGTTCTTCACAATACTGAAATAATTTGTTGGAAGTGGAAAACTATTCACTTAAAAACACTCTTTGAAAAGCATTATTGCTGAATGCAACAGTGATAAGCTTCTGAAGATCTAGGATCTAGCCAACACCTATGTAAAATTAGTCACTCCAATTTTAGGATGTTCAAATGTAGGACGTATATCTGGCATTATTTACAAAGATAACTGTCTCTGCAAAGCTGAATAACATCTGTCCAAGGAACATACAAGGTGATGCTCCAAGTCCAGGAGTATTGTTCTGTAGGGACAATTAGAAGACTGTCTTATTGTCCCAGGCTGCAGCACCTATTAGGCTCTTGCTGAAGTCAGCAACATTTAACTGTCAAGTTCAGTGGGAGCAAGGATTAATCCCAGATTACTATGTCTGTAAAGTTAAACATGCTTTGATTTTTGTCCATATTCTAGATTGATGATTTCAGCCTTATGGAGCAGTCAACTTGAAAGAGAAGCCTCCTTATGCATTTTCTCTCTCAAGAAGTGAAATCCATATAGCACCTTATGGATTACTTTATGTTCAATGAGTTTTTCATTGTATTGTGACTGATTGCACTGAAAATGTATTAAAATTAATAAGATATATGGTTTTAGAAGAAATGCCCAGCTAAAACTTTGTTTTCAAATTTGGCAAGGGCAAGTCATTAATAATTTCAGAATTGAGTTGTTAAACAGAATTTTAGTTAATTCTGCCAGCTCCCAAGAATTTACACTTAATCTGTCTTTCTTGTTTGACTTCTACCTTTGGCAAAATTCTTACATTTCAGCCAGTGACTCATTTGCACAAATGTTTAAAGTTATGTTTAAGAACAGGAAAAAGATGAAAGCAAGCAGTGTTTCCAAATTACAAGTTTATTAATTTCTATGAAAACCTCTAGTTAGCTGCCTGAAAATATTTGCATTTCGTACAGAACAGTACAGTCTTACAGTACTTACAGACAGCACTTACAGACTGTACAGACTGTCTTTGAACTTCATAATTTCATTAACCCTAAATCTGTAGATTGGAAATCCTGGCCCTATACTTTCTCATAGGAAGATGCTTCTTTGGTGAAAAGCCGGTGCCATTACTTATTTGTGCATGTGCTGGAAGAGATACCTGTAGATCTCCCTTGTATGTTTTCCCATCACCAGTTAAGAGACTTCCATTCTGCTAAATGTGTACAGGCCAGCTCATTAATATACCAAAATTAAAGGCTCTTGGTAGACATTGGTCCTCAGTGAGTCCAGACCTTCACATTTTTCTCAGCTTATGCTTAACATAATTGAACATTTAAAACCTTATGTGTGATTTGATTCTTTCCTTTTTTTTTTTTTTTGCTTCTCAGAAACCCTCCAAAGTAGTAATTTTGAATGACATTAAGTATTATTTTACACCAAAATCATGGATAATAGGATAATTCTTTAAAAATGAATCACGATAGATTAGAGGCATGTGGTTCCAGAACTCAAAACTACAGGAAATAAAAATATATAAACTACTTTCTGATAAGTAACAAAATCATTTGGTAGAGTTGAACACTGTGATAGGTCTTTAAAAAAACAGCTAAGGAGGCTAATTTTGTGTGACGCTCTCTCAGAATTGTTTTCTGAGTGTATGCAGTTGTACCTTCTAAAACTAGATAAATAAGGAAATAAAAGAATAAAAGTAGGAGTAGACGAAAGACGTATTAGAATTACCCATTTACTTAAAGACATCAGCTTGAGTTTCCGGGAATATTACGTAGTTTTGACATACTGTAATTCCCCTTTGCATTAGCCTGCTTGTGGCAGCTGAACTGAACCCTTGAAAGGGGTGTTCACTCCATCTGAAATCAAGATTGACTAAGTTTCCATCGGCCAAGTGGAAAAGCTATTAGGGGATTTGAAGCTCTGCCATATCAGTGGATGTAAAAGAGCTAGTGTATGTAATATATGTATATGCTGTATTGGCTGATTCCTTGTTTTTTTACTGTTGCCCTAGTCACTGCCATAGCAATCTTTTGACCAGTTTAAACAAAAAACTGCAGACAACCCCACCCTTATCATGCCTTTCAAATACTTTTTTTTTTGTTGATCACTGTAAGCTTGAAAGCACACTGACATTTGCTCAGATATCATCTCTGAGGTTAGCATTCTTTCAGCATATCATATTCTTTCACAACATTTATGAAGCAGGTGAACAAATGCTATGAACAGCTGCCCAGGGAGAAGAAACAAAATTCTGCAAACAATCCTAGCCTCATCCGATCTCCTCACACCACACTTTTTCAATACAACGTTATGTGGGAGCCAACTTGACATGATGATACAGTTCTTATGGAATACAAGGAAAGTCTTAAGGCAATACTTTTTTCTAAGCACTTTTGTTCCATTACTCAACAGTATCTATTGAAACTGAATAAAGAAGGAAGCAGTTACTGTATTTTCCCGAGACAACATTTGCAATGCAAAACATTACTGAAGTCATTAAACCATTTTAAAGTCAATAAAAAACTGCACCATATATATATATACACACGAGTCAAATTTTAATAATCTAATAATAACATATTGATATATAAAACCAAAACAGCTTATGATTTTAATTCAATACAGTTCCTGTTCAGTGATGAGTTAACTGTCATCTTTAATGTATGTATAAACTCTACATCTCTGCAATACTACTAATGATTGGTTTTGTTGATTTCTTTGCCTTATACTTTAATCAAAGGTATAGTTAATTTCTGTGTTCTGGTATTTGATCTGATTTATTCAATTTATATATTGCAACAAAATATGCATTTGGAAATCAACTGAAATATTGAAGAGTTTTAAGGGAGCATGATACTTTTTGGTTTTGGATTCTTTTGGCAATTTTGGAAATGGTAAAATTGAGCCATGAAAATATATCCGTAGGTCAGGTACATTAAAGTAATTATCACAATTACTGATTACCTTATAAATCTTTTTATTGTGTTTCATTATTTTCCTCACATCTATCTGTGAATCTTTTTCTTGTGTCAATATTTTCTTTGTTATAGGGAGGGTCAACTAAAGCAATCATTTTTTTGAGCTCATCCTGTTATTGGCATAATATTTGGATTATTGGAAAAAGTTTAAATTTGTTTTAAATCCAAGTTGCTCCAAGTTTGCTTAAATGCAAGTTGTAAAACAAAGTTTAAATTTATTCTAAGTCCAAGTAGGTTTATACCAACAACCAAGTTATTTCTTGTCTTCTGTAGGATTAGAAAAACAAACAATGAAGAAAAAGAGAAAGAAAAAGAAACATAAATAAAAGTTAAAGACAATTTTTATTCCTCTCTTGTTTCAGGATGTCCAATGGGTACTAGTTCTTGCCAGTGAGCTAGTTAATAATGCATTTATGCTATATTAATTTGAATGGGACCTCCACAGTAGGCAAAAATGTTGGTAAGTAATTTGCAGAAAATACATGAGGACTCCACTGGAGACAAAGTAATTAGTTTTCAGAGAACAAAATAAACTGTAAGATGTGTTGGGATGAGAAGCTGAGGAAATTGTCACCTGCATCTTATCCTGTGCCAGGTAATGAAGAAATGAAAGTTTATATGATTAGACATGACCTTTAGGCTTCTACCTTAATTCAAACCAATGAATTTCAGTATAGATAGAAAAATCCCAAGAAAAATCCCCCAAACATGTCAAATACCTTCAAAAGATATTAAATTATATCAATTTTCCACGGGAGAAATGGCTTTTTAACCTATTGGTACACACAGTTTGAGCCAGCTGCTTGTTCTGGGTATAAATTCAGACTGTACATGTAAAGCAACTCTTACTTGCAGTAGTGAAAATCACATGGCTAAATACGACATGTAAATGATTATGTTTGAGAAAATCAGTGGATGATCTTTTAAATTCTTTTAATAGATCTATAATTTCCTTTTATTTTAAACTGTGAAAACAATTGAAAACTATTAAAGACATTTTAAATGTCAAGTTTTGGTTTAAAATTGTAACACAAAATCATTCTTTCGCAAGTAACATTTTCTAGATTCTCTACTTAAAGTATGTTTGATAATAATACTGAGGTTAAATTCACAACCTCTACACTGCTTTTACTGCACAAAGGTCTCAATATAGGAATTTCGGAATGCAAAAGTCTGCCTGAGTCAGAAAACTTGGTCATTTGTTATTGCTGGAAATCATGCATCAGTAAACCTACAGCACAGTAAAATATTATCATTCCAATGTTGTTGTGAACTTTTACTGGACATTTAATTTTATTTTTACAATTCTAAACAAAAGAAATTAATATTTAAATTTTTTCTTGTAATCACAACAATGACAGTTGCTAGTGCAACTTGAAAGAATTGCCCCAAATGGAAATGGCTGAAGTTCTCAAAATAATTACCAAAAGAATAGTGCGTAGAATTTCCATGAATGTTCCAGAACCTGCATCTAAATATACACTGCTTATATACACTGAAGACATTGCAAACCATTACCCCCAGGCTCATGGGTACTCACAAGCTTACCTTGGTCAACCATTTAAGGTCATTACATATTAATGCAAATGAAATAACTGCTATGCAAGCCAAAATAACAAAAATTTGCCTGGTTTTCAATTTTTTGCTCACTGATTTACAAATATGACATTTTCCACCATCTCTGGGGAAGATGGTGGAAAAGAAGATTTTAATCAGAGATCTGGAAGAGAGTCATAGAAATTTCATTTTACAGCCAGTTACAAATGCTACCTCATTTACTCTCAGAGGCACAAAAGGAAGGAAAACTTTGCAGCTAAGGTCTTTCTAGACTGGCATATTTCCAAATTTCTAATAAAGCAGGAAAAATAAGCTCTATGAGTTGGAAACTTCAGATACTGCTGTGCTGTGATTAGATTAAAAGGGTTTAAGAACTGAGTGTTTCCCAGGACCTGGAGGTTTCAATTCAGGTAAATCTCTGCTAGAAATAATGTCAGCAGTTTGTAGATTAGAAAGTCCATTTATCTTGGACACAGGAAAATAAGAAAATTTCATTTTGTCCAAAAGTAATGTGTTTATATGCATTTATCGTTAAGTAAAACACTTGAAGGAAGAAATCAGTGTTTGTATGTATTGTCTAATCTGCAGAAGCTACAAATTATTCGGTATAGTCTGGATTTTTCTTCTTTAGTGATCCATTTGCATGTTTATTTGATGCCAGTTGCACTGCAAACACATTCTTACATTTTGTTACTGGTATAGTTTGAATAAATGTCAAGGTTTGTATCGTTCTCTTCCAAAATAAATACATTGATACCAGCATCTTGTATGAGTGAATTGTTTTCACAATCACAGGTGAGCAAACCAGTTCATAAATAAAAATGCCAAACTGTAATACTTTGTTGAAATATAAACTTAATCTATCATGTTTTCAAGGTTTATGGAAATGCCTCGTACTCAATCTTTTAATAGGCACAAATTTCCTTTTGTTTCTGAGCCATTTTTAAGGAGTGCCACTCTTTTCAGAGTTCAGCTGTGATAATGTATCATCTGTGATCTCTATTATTACTTTGGCTTAAAAATGTGAAAATAAATCTGAAAAGGGCATTTAAGAGCAGACAAACCACAGAATGGTCATGATATGCTAATGGCATATTGGTGCTCACCAGTTGCTTAGCTAACCTTTTTAGTAGAAATAATTATTTTTAATATTTTTCCAGTCTGGTCTTGTCCAGTACCTCATAGGCATCTCTTTTTGTCGTCTGCATTTTCTCTCTTCGAAATTCTTATGGCCTTATTTGTGTCAGAAACTTGTCTGTGATGAAAGATACTAGTGTTTCACAACAGTTTGATACACAGCAAGGGTGGGAGTTAAGTTAAACTATGTGTATTTTAACAGAAACATCCTCTACAAGTATTTGCATGACTTCTCGTTGTCACGCCCTCAGGACTGTCTGCAGCAGTAAATTTATTATGGCAATTCTTTTCCAGATTCATCTTAGATTGAGTATCTAACAGATGCATCATTTTTTTCAATGGTGTTTTTGGACACAGGCAAAAAATAAAGTCAAAAAAGCATGGAAAAAAAGTAGTAATTTAATCAAACTTCAGTAAAAAAAATGAAGCTGGACTTCTGGGAGACTTTTCTAATAGATTATTTGGTTTCTATGCTTCAGTGAAGACTAAAAGAGCTAACAGAAAATGTCACAACAAAGTTTCCCAGTCATCATTCAACCTAAAGCATAAAGTATTTAAATCTGATGAAAAATCCTGCTTGTTTGAATATTTCAATCCAATTTTTCATTCCTGAATCTATCAAGCAAACTTAGGGTAAGCTTAAACTGACCGTTATTTAAAATGGAGCCGCAGAACCCCCTGAGGTCTTACCATTAATGTGCAGCTCCTAAGCTTATCTGGATCCAGTAAACACTGTGACTGCTGCTATAGGAACACTTGAAACTGAAGCACAGATCCAAAATATTAAACCAATTTGACCTTTTAACAGATGTGCACATAAGTACTGTTCTTATCTGATCCTAGGTTGTTCCACAATAGAAATAGAAATGAGAAAAGATTTTACTTTTTTGTTTTCTTAAAATCAGAAAAACTACCACTAATGAAAGCTTTTTCATTCTTTTTTTTCCATTCTTCTCCCTTTCAATTTTATTTTCATTTACAGAAGAAATTTGCCAAAGATATTCAAAGAGAGAATTGGGATTATCACTCGTCTTGGTTTAAGCCGCTATAACTCACCCAGTCAGCCACACCGTTTGCTCAATCACTCCCCCCTCTTCCTTTCCCCCAGCTCCCAGAGGAATTGGGAGGAGAACTGAAAGAATTCAACTCCTACAGGGTGAGATAAGAACAGTTTAGTAACTAAAGTATAACACAAACCACTACCTCTAGCACCAATAATAATAATGACAAGTTTAATACAAGGGAAAAGAATTCAATTGCTCACCACGTACACCCAGACCGACCAAGCAGTGCACTTCCCAACCTTCTGGGTCTCTGCCCTCCATTTTTGCACCTTGGACATGACGTGCTGTGGTATGGAATACCTCTTTGGTCAGTTTGGGTCAGGTGTCCTGTCTCTGCTTCCTCCCAGCTTCCCCTCCTCTCTGGCAGAGCATGAGACTCAGAAAGTCCTTGGCCAGGGCAAAACGTTCTAAGCAGTAACTGAAAACATCAGTGTTATCAGCACTGTTCCCAGGCCGAAAGTCAAAACACAGCACTGCACCAGCTACTAAGAAGGAGAAAAATAACTGCTACTGCTGAACCCAGGACACTACTGAATTCAGAGTCACTTTTTTTCCCCAGAATGAGAACTGTATATATGAGAAGCCAAAGTAACAAAGAAGAGGATTGACCCTGTCTTGTAGTGGTTCCCAGGATTTAGATTCAAATAATTTAAGAGATTAAAAAGAAGCATGACAGTAGGGTGGATTTCTGAAGTGACTCATAAAATCATATCTGATGGGGCAAAAGAGAGAAAAGACAGTATTTTTAAACTGTTGGTGATATCAAGAGTTACTTGGACCCTTTATAATTTTGAAACTAAAAATATTGTTAATCATATATTTTCTTTCTTTCAACAACACCTAGAAAGACAGTGTGAGAGGGGACGCTGAAAGAAGGTGGAGAAGAATGTACAGAAAGTGCAGAAAGTGTTGATGTGGTTTAAGTACTTTCCTGGAGATAAAGTACAGTTCACTAGCTGTTAAAGCTTTCAAGTCAAAGGGAAAAAATATAAAATGGTGATTTACACATGTGCAATTTGGAAACAGGTCAAAATTTTCCAATATAATTAAATAGCAAATGGAATGGCTTAGAAAGACAGTGAGTTCTCCATCTGCTGATACTTTCAAATAAAGACCTCTTGTGGGAGGTATGATTTAATCACACGAAGGATATCATGCTTCCAGGTTCCAGGGGACGTCCAAGAAAAAGAAGCTAGGTAACTGATCATAAGAAAGACTCCCTTATGGCATCTACAAACTCATTGTCTGAATATCTGACTCATTCAAAGGAACTTTAGAAAAACATCTAAAGAGTTGAGCCCTTTGTGAAATTAAGCTGGAATTCCAAGTCATGTAAGACCCACCCATCTTTATTAGAAACTTTTGGAATAGTCTCATTTAATTCTAGATGAAAGGGAAAATTATCATTACTTCGATTTTTTACAAATTGTTTGAAAACTCAGAGCAAGAAACCATGAAATAACAGTTTCATATTTTGGTAAAATGAAAAAAAAAAATCAATTTTGGTTAAGTATATTTTAAGTAACATACAGTATTTCTTTGGATAAAAGTCACACCTACATGTAGTAGTGCTGAATATAGCTCTCACCTCAAGCATTTTAGAAGTTCGTATCAAGACTTCCTGCTGTAAATGATGTCAGACTGCTGCTGTGTCTCCGTAACCACTGGTCAAAGAGGCTTATGTTCCTTCCATGTGCACTCTCAGGTGGCTGAACACCACCAGATGTGATTTGAAGGGTAGCTGTTTCATTACGCACTGTGCTGTGTGCAAGCTGCACTGTAAGCCCTTCTGGAAACACGCTACTACATTAGCAAACCTGCCCAGCTGTCAGATCCAGGCTGACTGGTGTAATTTTGGTCTGTGGGGCTATATACCCTTTTGCAAAAGCAATGGTGAGATTCATGTTCCTTTGTGTGCTCCTTTTGGTAGGAAATTTCGATTTCAAAATCTTGTGTGTTATTTGAGTAAATGCACTAGCATGGGAAGGATCTAATCATTAGAAAAATACATCAGGAGGAATAGAGAACATTTGAAAAAGGATGCCTAGACTATAGACACACACATGCGTCCATGCACATTACAAATACTATATTAAAGCACATTTTTTCCTTTAATTATAATGAAAAATACAAATGTAGAGCATTAAAGTGAATATTAGGCAAAGGTGCAAAATTTTAGGATAGAGATTTAATCCTTGTTGCTTTTGAGAATTTAGGCTCCAGTCCAGTTAAGCACTTAAGTCTATGCATAACAATATATGTGAGAGGCATTAATACTTTTTGCTTGAAATCATTCATGTGTTTAAGTGCTTATCAGGATTTGGGCCTCAATGCAATTTAGCTGTAACATGTCTTTTGTTCGTTGTTTAGCTACTTTTATATTGCCTTTCAGAGCAATGTAAATGGGATCAGTATTAAATACGGCACTTAGTATACCTAATTATAGCTATTACTTCCTGTGTACTTATTTATAAACAGAAATAGAGTTTCAGAGCTTTTCTGTGGGTGGAGAACTATCCTAAGACAATATCTGAAAAATAATTCAGATTATTCACTTCATATTCTCAGTTCTAACTACTGCTCTATGATGCCTTTCATTCCTGTGAAACTTTTAAACAAGTTCAAATCTTCATCCCAAATTTGGCAAGCTAGATAGAATCTGAAACCATGTCAAGGTCTGAAAAATCTTGATCAACTATGAAAAAAATATTTCCATTCCTGCCTTCTGCTTTTCTAGGTTTTAAGTTGGAACTAGATGTAGAGCTCCTGAAATAACATGAGAGCAAGTGCCAAGTTCTATATGAATATAATCTTTTAAGACAGGAGGCAATTCTTACTGTGATTTATCAACAGTTCTAAATAATACTTGTTGACAGGCAGTAAAACCTTGACACAATCTGAGGAGGCTGTGCAGGTGGGCAAAGGAGAGTTTCAGTGCATTTTACCAGGACTGCTCTGAGTCATGCCAGTGACTCAGTGCAGTGAGGAGGGCTGTGAAATGTGATGGTGTTGTGTCCCAAGCATTACTACTGCAGCCTTCAGGAGAGCAGCTGCTTGTGCCACCTGAGGATTCACTTGCTGTGAAAGAATCTTTGTATATCTGGAATCAGGCAGGGTTTTACAATACTTATTCACCAGTGTGCCACAGATTTAACTCAAGTGTGATACACACACTACCTTAAAACCTGTTGTGTGTGCTTTGCATTCTACTTGTTGACTCTAAATTAGGCATTTACAGTATTAAGTGCATCTCCAGGAGTGGTTGTGAAGGATCCTTTTATTTCCAAAATATACAAGAAGAATGCAAACACAGCATTTAAAAAAGAAAGAAGGGGGAACAATCCTACAGACCCACTCTTTGGAGAGGTTATGGGGTTGTCTGTGTAAGCATCAGAAAGAAATATTTAAATCAAGTTTGTAAATGAAATGTTTGAAATGGCATTTGGACACAATCATTCAGGCATTCAAAAAATTCAGTCATAGGATGGTTAAAATGCTTGGCAGATGGAGCATGGTTGTTGCTGGTCTTTGGACCTGTCCTTGGCAAGGGTGGATTAGTTGAGGCACTAAGAAATAGTGGAATCATCACTCTAACATGAAATTATGAACCACTACAAATTTTGCCACCTTTTGCTGCAGCATCTGTGAACATTGCTTTCACTCACACATAAATCTATAGAGATGGAGACATTTGAAAAGCATGTCCATGCAGTGTTGGATGGAGGCTTCAGCCAGGGCTGGCAACCCTTTCCTTGGGAGCTGATTAACAACCTCTCTACCTTGGCCTCACTTAGGATAAAATAGTCTTGACCCTGCCTCTCCATGTGCCCTGCTGATCTCAAACCTGATCCTCTGGCTGACTTCCCTGCCCAGCCTCAGCCATTACTCTTAACCACCTAATTCATCTCTACAAATTTAGCTGGCGATCTGGGCTATAGCCTAATATTTGAGGCCGTTCCATAGTTTTCCTCTGGCGAAAGAAAAAGAAAAAAGCGATATATTCTGGAAAGGCTGAGCTGGAAGAGCTAAGGTGCATGGTTGTTGAAACCAAAGCTAGTTTCCAAAATGCTTGCCTTAACCACCTTAAAACAAGCTGCTCTGCCCTGCTGTTCAAGCCATGCCTTCCATCCCCTATTCTGACCACTCTTCTGGGAGCAACATTTTTCATCACTAATATGTAAGGAAGCTCTTCTCTGCTCATTCCAACATCTTTCCGCCTGCTCAGCCTTAAACTGGGAAATTGCTGGGGTGGGTTTGGGATGTAGGGGATAAAGGAAATGGGGGCCAATATTCAGCATCATTTTATAACACAGTCCTTGCATCTCCCCTCCCTCTCCTCTGCTAAGCCGTAGATAAAGGACAGTGCAGCTGTGTGAAGATGATGTCCACGCTGTTTACAACATCTGGAAAGTGCTTATCTACCAGGATCATTTTCTCTGCAAAGAGAAAAGTAGGGAAGAGGTCTGAAGGATACACTGCAATTCCCAGGCCAACCTGCTTCAAGCATCTGGAAATTCAGCAAGAGCAGATTTCCTTGTGGTATTTCTTTAGCTCAGGTTGGAGTGCTCTCTGGAAATGGGAAAGTAATAAAACTTATGCAAACATTCCACTAATACAAAGAGAGGTTTGGTTCAACAGTGGTAATGAAAGGGGCATGTATATGGGCTCTTATTTTATTCAGTTTGGCTTACCTTTCTTACCATTTCAGTGTTGATTGAAATACACTTATTTTCCCACTAACAGTTAAATAAAGATCACCTAAACTTTTTCATAGCAGTTGCCCTCTGAAAAACAAGAAACAATCGTGACTTATGTGTAGCATTAATTACTGTCTATTTACCAGGATAGTGAGTCATTTGGTCTCTTAAGTCTACACACTGGAGTCTTTTCCTGACTTCAGAGATCACTGATAGTTATCTGTTTACTGAATACAAGTAAGCTAAAGTGTTTTTTTGACACTTACTCATAGTGGATCTAGCGCTGGCACATGTGCATAACTTCACCATATGTGCCAAGAAATCTGAGAACTGATTTTGGTATGGACTAAAATGAATACCAACAGTGCACAGTTGATTATGATGCACCATATCAAAACCAAGTAGGCAGTCTTTCCTGATAGGGTGCATGCAAACATTTTCCTTTTAAATGGCATCCTATCTCATGAGCCAGTGACCAATGTTTTACTGAAGACTGTCCCTTCTCTTGGAGTCCTTCAGTCTCTCCTGAACAAACCTAATTAATTAAAAGTGCAGGTCCTTTCTTGGTGTGTGTATTTTATTGTCTGAGCTCAAGGTGAGATATATATTGGCTTTGACATCTGAGATATTTCAAATCTTGGAGCAAGCTATGTTCTCATCATAGAAATATTTCAAAACCATGGTTATAAATCAAAGTAAATGACAGTTCAAAAATAGGCACAGATAAAATAGGTGTGTTGTTCTATCCTGGGCACAGCCCATCATTGTTTGCTTTCCACTGCAGCTGGCCAACTTGCTAATTTAATTACTTTCTTTTCTTCTTTCCCCAAAAAGTGAAATCTGTCAAAAGAGCAAGGTCCGTCAAAGGATCTCTCTTCAAAGCTAACAGAACTAAGTGGGTTTATTTAACAACGGGAAAGGGACAGCTTATCTGCAGAGATCATGATAGAGTTCTGAGAGCCAAAGCAGCAGCTTAAATATTGACCTGCACCTACACACAATTGCTGCTATGTAAGTTAGCCTGACATGTCTCCTCTTTCCTCCATAGCCAGAGTTAATACTGATCTGTTTCAACACTTGGCACATAAAAAGGTGCATCAAAACATATAATTTCTTGAAACTACTAATAATGGAGGCTTTTATATCAGCTCAGAGATCAGTGAATGCAATTTCAGCTTTATTTTTATGTGATAAATTAATCTTGTGTACGAAGGACTAAAGAAAAAAAATAAAAGCAACAATGCAAAACTCTTGAAGCTGCAAGTCATTCAGTGAGGCATATTTCCACTTCTGAGGCCCAAAAATTTCTACTCAGTGTTGTTCAGTTTCTTACTCCTTAGCTCTATGTAAATATTTCTCTTCTAAAACCACTGCATAGATAAATTAATGCCACTCTCATGATAATTTGAGTCTGTCTCTACTTAAACATGGGAGAAAGGCCTCCATTCTCATGAGATTTCTGCTCAGTTTCCAGACCAAAGATGCTCAAGGGCAATTTTTTGGACAAATTTAGTTCAGCACCATCTTATTTATTAACTCTCAGGAAGGAGATATTATTATTCTTAACAAAGGAATGTGGAAAAATCAGTTTCCATCTTATTTTTAAATTACCTCTTCAATAACATCTCCCTGAAATATATCTGTTCCCAATTTTCTTAACTGGATGGATGTTTCAGAAAGGGCTTAGGACTTAAATGCCAACTTCTGAATGGTTGTTTAAATAGTTTTTGGGACTGCTATACAGAAATTTGGGCATGTGTGGGGGGTGGAAATGGCATTGACAGCAGGGAGAATGGGCATACTTCATGACAGCTGTTAGCTGCAGAAGCATTATCAATGCCTGTGATGTGTTACATGTTTTGCAAGTTTAGACCTAGGTTAGGATCTCTTCTAATGAGAGGAATGTAGTCCACTGTGAATAGGGCTTCACAGAATTACAGATGAATCATAAGCCCTGAGGCTCCTTTGCAACATGAAGCCATGCTGACAAGACTTTGTTATCCCCTTTGCCTTCCTCTTCTTTCATACACCTCCTCTTCATGGTGGAAGAGACCAGCCATTTAAGGTCTGAACAACAGCCTAACAAAATCACTAGAGCTTCCTCAAACTTTGGAGCAGTTTTTAATTCCACATCCATTTGCCAGTCCTTAGAGTTTTGCTCAAAACTTTCCTAATCCAGTTTGAAATAGCTAAGGCATCTGTACAATAATACACACAAAACAGACATGCATTACTTAAGATAAATTAAACCAAAATTCTTTCAGTCTTCATCACTGATGCACCATATGCTAGAATAGAAAATAAGGTTGTGATTGGAAACTGCTGGAAAACACACTTCTTTTCTTAAAACGACTCAGGATCCTGTCAGTTAAAACTCAGTGAAGAAAATCTCCAACTGCTTGCCTTTAGGAACCACTGTGTGATGTTGGAGCAAGAAGCTGCAAACGGTAGCTGCCAACCTGGCTGAGATTCCTAGAGCAATCTCCTGAGATCAGTGCTCTGACAGGTCACATCCTCCATCTGGCATCACCATTCCTTATTTTCATTAAGACTTTCTCTTCAATTTTTTCTTTGTTCTTCTTACTTGAGCCAAAAGAAACAAGAGGGCAGTAAAGCACAATTTTAGCTGAATATGAGTTTTATCATTTTACCACTGCATTACACCACTTACCAAGTATTTAGGTTCTGTTCTGCTAGGAAAAAAACACATGTCAGGATTTAAAGGAAGGCTGTACTAAGCTTTAGCACACAGACTATAAAGTGTATATGTGAATTATTATTCCTTCAGTCTAAGCAAATCCATATGACATTGTGACTTCATATAGTCTTCACCAGTTCCTTGTACAACTCTTCGTGGAAAACATCATCTTTTCTCAAATCTTTGTCTCTTTATCCAACCTAAATTTTTTAGCAGCTTAGAATCAATTGTAAAAACAAAAATGTTAATGACATTGTTTCTCACATAGCAGAGAAATCAACATTTGAGACCAGCTGCTTAAATGCAAAGCTAAACAGAGAGCTATAGCTAGGTCTTAAAGAGGCATATTTAGTGCAGCTTCATTGAGATCCATTTTTAAATCCTTTTCTTTTACTTGCAAGTGGTCAGTCAGATGGCACTCAGAACTAAATGTTCATTTCCTCATCTCTCTTCTCCAGCCCAGTATGGAACTCTGCAGAGAACCACTCTGCAGAACCTTTCTCCCACACCAGAGTTCTTGGACTGCAGCTGTGCATGAAGCTGAGAAGGTGTTTACACTGAAGTATTTATTTATCAGATTGATGCAGCAAATCTATTCCACAGTGACCATTGTAATTATAAACACAACGTATGGAAACAATGATACTGAAAAATCTATCTAACTACTGTCTGTGGCTGAAGTTGAGTCCTCCTCTTCCTCCCTGCCAGTGTGCTCCCATCCCTAGTTCCTTTGATCTGGCATGGGTATTTGTTTGGTCTTGTAGCTGTGAGCTGGTACCAGAAGCCTAATTAGTATGAAGTTAGGCCTGAAAAATTAGGTATGTGCCCTTCTGCTAGCTATGTCCAGAAACTGGGTCATTGTGCGATCAGACAAACCACTGTCCAAAAGAAGGATGTGGGGGAAAGTGAAGTGGGAAAGAGAAGGGAATGAGCTTGCTCATTTGATATAAGCTTTCTGTTAAATTAGCTAAGTTACATCATGAAACTCTCTTCCCTTAAGGAGATTCAGCCCATGTCCTAGCCAGTCTCCCCAGGCTGCCTTACGCAAAGAAACAGTTCCAAGGCATGCTTTGTCTCATCCCAAAGTACATAGCTAAAGTAGGGCAGATGATCCATGCTCAAACCATGCCTTTTTCTGCTGCCTCATTGTAAGTAGAGCAAAGGGTGGCTTCCCTCATTTGTACCCCTCTGCACTGACACAGCTAGGTGAGCCAAGTCCCACACCTGCTGTTTCAGATTGTGATGAAGATCACAAAGAAGCTCAGGAGAGGGAAGATTTTTAGTAAAATTAACGCTATTGAAGGCCTGAGGTACTTTGGAGTTGACCCAAATGCTTGATGTTGTCATGGAGAGAGAGCCACTTGAGGACTGAGAACAACTGTCTCCTGGAGCACTCACCTACCTTCCCAGAGAAGGAGACGGTTCAGCTGAAGACTGGACTATCTCTCTCCATACCATCCATACCAGCTCCTTTGCCTGACAGACTAACATGAAAGGAAGGATGGGAAATAAAAGCTACCAAGAGGCACTTGACCAAAAACTCAGTTCCGTCACATCAAGTAAATGTTCCAGGAAGAGAAGAACATTGAGGAGTGTAACTCACAGGCAGAATTTCTTACAGCTATAGGGTGAAACTAGCAGGATTCTGGCATTTAGGGAATTGGTTCTCATCACTGAAGTGACTCTCCTCCTGTTGGAAGAAAGGGAAACGACTAATTTAGGACAGGCAGAGGGAGTTGGTCCTGAGTTGGTCTGATGGTTATGTGGTCGTGATTGTGTTTAAGATATCAGATGGAAACTTCAAGATAAAAAAGACTCCACAATGTTTTCTAAATTACTAAACAGTTTTGATAGAGATTCATAGCACACAGTTTATAATTTGAAAGAAAAGGTAGAATTTTTAATCTTTCCAGCCGGAGAAACAAGCAGCTGAAGAAATAGAAGTGCCTTACACAGGCAAGACAAGACAGTATTTTATAAAATAAATAGCAGTATAAACCCAGAAAACCTGATACCACTTTTTGACCAGTGGTGTTTTGGACCACAGAAAGACTATTACTGTCAACACGATGTGCTATGAATCATCTATGCCAGTAATAATGTGGTATCAAGAACAAGTATCCACCAAAAAAAGTGAATATTTTGTGGTTCCCCCCCCCAAAAAAAAAGTAAGAAGAAGGACAGCATAAAAATATGACAAAGTAATGATAATAATTTGTGGCCATAAATCAGAGCTAAGAAAGCATTTGCCACCTCTCAGCTCATCTGAAAACATATGCAATTACTCACAATGCTATGATGAGTAGTTATGTGTTCAGGATAGAGCTGGCCAATAATAGATGTTTTCCTATCTTGTGAATGCTTTTGAGAAAGGATACTTGCAATTGTGGTGCTCCACCAAGACAAATCCTCTTAAATAGAGAGTCTAACTACAGCCCAAACTGTTGACACACACAAATGCAAGGTGTTCTCCTCTCCCTAAATGAACCAGAAATTGCAGTCTGGAGCAGAGAAATTATTTCCTAAATAGAGGGCAAGGAGGGAGCAATGTTTCCTCTGTACATCCAACTTCTGACAATTAGCAATTTAGAAACTTCCTGAGGCAGAGGTTGGATCTGAACTAGCAGGTTTAAGACTCCCCAGTGAGTCTAACATTCACAAACTTGTCTAATCTCTTTCTTGATATTTTTTGGCTTCCACCACATTCTATGGCCAAGAGTACCTCTGTTAGTTTTCTTTTTTCTGTTTTTTTTTTTTTTTTCTCTTTTTTCTTACTTGCTTTCCCTTATTTCTTGAATTCCAGGCTTCAAGAGCCATTACTGTTTACCTGATTGAGTTTTCTTCCACTGACATTGTAATTGCAGGCAGTTCCTCACAGTCATTTTTTTAAAGGCAGGCTTCAGTGTAGCGGTGTCTCTAAATTCCTTCACTGTAAATAATAACAAAAACCTGGTTGTTTTATCTCAAATAGCCTTATTGTTTATGAATCTTCTTTTTACCTCTCATTTAGCAATCCTAATGAATTATTTGATTTTATTTATTTTTTTTTACGTTTGGTAATTATTGATTGTACTTATTTTTTTTCATAGGAAATGCATGTTTAACTTGAGATTATCAATCTCAATGCCACTTGAAAATGTTTCACTCAACTGCTCCTTTGAATTTTCTAACATTTTCACATATTGATGTTGATCTCCTATTGCATGTTCATGTTGCAATAGTGATTTTTTTGCTGGATGGACGACAATTCATTTTCCTAGAGATTTTTAGTATCTCTATATTACAATAAATACTACAGAGAATCTCTTTATAGTAATATTCTGATAGAGTGTCTGTCAACATCTCATTGAACCTAGCTGGTGCTCAAGCCTGTTTCCAGAATTTCTTCTTCATGCATTCTTTGGCTACTTGTCTCTGAAAACAATTAGAAAGGACAGCTCAAAACCTATTTGTGTCATACTCTGTCACTACATGCAGCCATTCTGCCTTTCAGATCCCTGAAGCCTTCTGCTGCCCCTGCTTCCTTTTAACCACTGCCATCAGAGCCCTATACCTGATATTATTTCCTTACTTAGGAAAATATGGATGTAAAGACACTGTGTGATCTGCTAAAATGGCTAAGTTTTAAATTACTTTGAGTTATGCTTAACTATAGCATTACACGTCCTTTGGCAAAACCTGTGTTGCCGCTTTGTTATTTGCACACTAGTATTACAGTGCTCAAGTAATTGTCCTCTTTCCACTGAGCTTCTGAGATGTCTGCTCCATCATTTAAAAGTAGGCATCCTACTCCACACATGTTGGGGTTTGAAATTTTAATAGAAGTAGCAATATAATTGGCATTTCATGGGATTCAATGATAGAATTTGCATTTGAGTTTTCCTGCTAAAATTCTGATCCTCACATCTGGCACGTATGACTTAATTCAAGGAACATGAGTTGCTCCATTAATTCACTTGGTTCTTTCACATTTTTAAATAAAGCAAATGTATACTTGTCCACAGAAAACAGCTCTTTTTCTCTACAGAGCTATATGACAAACTACCATTCATGCACACTGTCATTGAAAAAGACTTAAGAATTCAGACGAGATCTGTGGAAAAAGCAATATGTAATAAATGACAGATCATGTGGCTGCAGGAATGAATGCCAAAGTCTCTAGATACTGTTAAGACTTCTTTAATGTCACATCTGTAGAATATAAAGCAAAAAAGCCTAAATGGAAAAGGAACTTCTAGTCCTCACTCTCTGAGACAGTGATGGAGAGTGTTTATTGCTATTCATGGGAAATCATTACTAATTGACTAGCCAAAAAACATACCAGTTTCTGCCAGAAAAATCTCATTTTTAAGCTGCCAATGTATCTCTTCTATAACTTTGCTTATGAAATGTGATTTGGATGATCCTTTGTCCACAGTGGGAGAATGACAACCCGTCTGAGTTATTGCAAGGCTACTGCAGTAAATGGGAATTTTAAGATCATTCTGAGGAAATCTGGCTTCCATGTTTTATATATATTTGCATCTAAGTGATGAAAGTCCACAGTTTTTTGCTTTTTATCTAATTGCTGTCTGAACAAATTAACTCACACTTACCTTCATGTATTTTGTTAGAACCTCACATCTGTTTTTTAAATTTATAGTGGAACTGATCATTCTGTGTTTTGAAATAGCTTGGAGCAACCTCTACTGGCCACTTAGGTCTGAAATGGATCTTGACTGAAATTACTAATTTACTCTCATACAATGTATTGTTTATCTGTACTGTCAAAAACAGTGAACCTGAAGTGCCTGTATATTCAAAATGTGAATTATAAGCCAAGAAGGACCAGCATATATTAAGATGCTTGTGGTTTTTTTTCAGAAAGGATAGAATGGAGATCTATTTGAGGTCTGCTTTAGGCAGTCTAAATATTCCATTGCAGGCTTTCAAAGTGACTAGTCCAAAGACCAAAGATACCAATTAAAATAACTCAATCAATTTCAGAGAACCTTTGTTCTAAACTCAGATTTAGCCCAGACTGTATAAATATATCAAAAAAGAAAACATTTTTTTTTAAGTTTTTTTACGGCTTTCTTTTTTTTCCAAAAAATCCAGTGCTCATTTATTTTTTTTTATTAAAAGAGAAATATTGAAAGAAGATACAATTTTCCAGAGAACTCAATTTTAAAGCTCTGAACTAAAAGGATTTATGGGATGAGATTGTCCTAATGGTAAACTTTCATAGCAAAATATTTAATTTTCTAATTAATTATGCATTCACTCATGCACAGTACAGAATGTCTGATTCAGCAAAGCTTTCCTACTAAAATAATGAGTAAGATGCTCTATAGAAGGATATACAAAGTATCCTACTAATTTTGGCAAAATGACAGGTTTATTTTCCTTTTTCCACTCCTTCGTACATCTTCATATTTAAATTATTCCTTAATCAATTTAAGCCAACTAAACAGGGGTTATAATACTGCTGTAGAAAAATATGTTTGGACAAAAAAAAAATCTTCATTTAAAGGAAGATTTAAACCACTCACCTTGTCATAATATACTGTAGTCACTGATTTAGAATCATATAATAGTTAGGGTTGGAAAGGACTTTAAAATCACATAGTTCAAACCCCATTGCTACAGGCAGGGATGCCTCACGCTAGAGCACGTTGCCCAAGGCTCTGTCCAGCCTGGCCTTGAACGCTGCCAGGGACAAAGCATTCACCACTTCTTTGAGCAACCTGTTCCAGTGCCTCACCACCCTCAGGATAAAGAACTTCTTCCTTATATCTAACCTCGTATCTAACTGTTGTTAGGTAGAACTGTTGTTCTCTCGCTACCATCCCTGAGTCTTCAATCCCAGTAACTAAGTCTTCAATTTTTCTCACCATTTCTGTGGCTTTTTCAAGTAATGGACAAGCTCATATATAATGCAAATGGAGGGGTAACATGGAAAGAAGATCAATTTCTAGAACTGAAATTTAGTCATAAGAAAAAGTGGATGGCCACTTAATGCTCAGAGATAAGGAGCTTGACAAATCCAATTTGATTTAATTCTTCAACTTAAAGCTCAAAGTCTGAGAACAGAAATGCCTTACCAATCATGAAACCTATTGATAACCTTCAGTAAGGGAAATTCTTATATCTAGTAAGCTTTTGAAATCTAAATAGACAGAACTGAATATCCTTTACTAAGATACTAAAAGTGCTTGCTCACTAAAAGTAAGAATCAGTATTTGTCAGAAGGACATGACATGCTTCCAAAATATACGCTGCTGTGTATACTGCAACCAGAGAGAGGAAAATGAATTGAAGCTGTTACAGTAGTAACATTTCTAACAAAATAACCCAAGGAATTTGATGATAAAAGACAACCTAAGTTTAGTGGATATTAATGTTCTCAAGTAGACCTCTTATCCAGTGAAGGAAGAGAGGCTTTTAGTAATCTCACTTAGCCACTCTTAATCTTGTCCTAAACTTAGCCATACACGTACTCTCCTCAACAATCAGTTCAGCCAGTCCTCCAAATTAAAGAGAAAAATAAACTGTAAAGCTGCATACACCTTGGACTCTGGAGACTGGCTTAGTTTGATAATATTGTCTTCAACATCATAGAGCTGGAGTGTAATAACTATTTTTTTATTCTACCAGCTCATGTCTCTGGACTTAATTGAGCACAGCATGAATCATCAAGATTGCCTGCACTTAGGAGAGTGATTGATAAATTAGTTTTCCTCTTATTATTGACAGATTGCAGTCTGGAAACTGGATACAAAGTTGAATCAGAAAGAAGTATAATGGGAGGAAAGAGAACAATTGCATTCCATAAGTAGTAAATCCTTCCATACCTATTCACAAAATGCTGTCCTTAGGCAGTTGAGGAAAGTACCTAAGAGGGTAAACATATTATTTCTTGGAACAGACCTTGGTAATTCAATTATTGAGACTCAAAAGTTCAGCAAAAAAGGGAGACAGATATCCTCAAAAATGACGGGATAGGACACAAGATTATGTACCAGATTGCTATGTCTCCTGAGGGAAAAGGAATTGTGAGAATGTGTCCGGTTACTGAAAGGGAGCCCAACTAAACCTGCTAACCTAGCAGAGAGAACAGGATTCTTGAAACAGGTGCAAAGCTAATTTTGACTATTTTGTAATATCTTCATGTCTGAACATCAACTTCAAATAGACGGAGCAGGGGAAACCTTTGTTGATGGCAGATTGCCTTCAGTTACGACAGCAGGAAAAATTTGCTGCTATGTTCATTCAGTTTCACCTTGGAAGAGGAGCAGGGTGGGATTTGGATGTCACTACTGTAATCCAGCAGCCTAGAAGTAAATTGCAAGGTTAATTGATCTGATGGCACAAAGGTTCATTAACTAAATGTTAAACTAACTGAATTGTTGTTCGAAAGGTGCATAAATTCAGCATAGTCCAAATGGAAAGTAGTAAAATAATGTTTTCTGTGTTTTACCTTGACTGAACTACTGATGCAATTTGTTCATGCTTTTGATTTGTTCAATTCAAAGGAGATCAGTTTCAAATCATAATTGTAAAGATCTGTTTAAATAGCACCAGAGGTCATGAGAATTGTGGCATTTCCTTTTCTGCCAGACCATATTTTGCAACGGCATGATTCTTTCACACTTTTGTATTTAAGACAGGTAAATTGCACCTTTATGTATTGCACTTCTTAGTTCCTTTACCCAGGCAAGTTCTAGGTGAATTGACTGCTTATACAAACTGAGGAGGTGAAGTCTGCATGTTTTTGAGAAAAGGTTCCCAGGATCTTCTGTTTGCTATTTAGCCCCTAAATTGGGAAGGCTTGATTCAACATCAAGGCACTTTTTCTATCATTGGCTGCAAGGGGCAGTGCTGTAAAGTGCCTTGATGAGAAGATTTTCTTGACGAGTCACCGACTTCAAGTTATCTTCTGAAGCATGAGGATTAGTCGATTTCCTTTTGCAAAAAGTTTTAAATGGTCTTGAAGTTCTATTTGAATACATAGCAAGCAGTCTCTTAAAATATATGCCCAAGACAAAAGCCAATACACTGAGCAATAGTGAATTCCACAAATCACTTTTGCTGAAGAGTTCAATGAAAATATTTGCTGTTATTTCTGTTGGATTATTCTGTTAGCAGATTTCTTCTTATTTTTTCATAATGAAGAAAGGTAAATCAGAATGCACAAATGGGCTGCTATGTATTACTGTTTTACAGCTTCTTTTTTCAAAAGCTCTGCCTTAGAAGCATTACAAAGCAAGCTGGAACTAGGTACTCTATATTTTTTATGGAATGAACAGCATCATTTGTGGATTATTCTTCAAGACTTGAGGCTTTTTTACTTCCTAATAGTGCAATTGCTCTGACGAGATCATCTGCAAACAAAAGGTATTTTCTTTGAAGAAAGAAGGTAGTTGCCTAATTTATAAATAAACTAATCAGAGGAAAGTTAAGGATAAAAAATGCTTGTATAAAACTGATGTACTAAATTAAGGTGTTCGTTAAAATAATGGAATATCTCAATTTGGAAAGGACTGATAAAGACCATTGAGTCCAACTGTCTCCTCCTACCTGAAAATAAACCATGTGACTCAGAGTGTCATCTAAATGCTCCTTGAATTGCAAAATGCTCAGTGCTGTGACCACTTCCCTTGGGGATTCTGTTCCAGTGACCAATCACCCCCTCAGCAAAGAATCTTTTCTTAATGTCAAATCCGAGCTTCCCCTGATGCAGCTTCATTCCTTTTCCTCGTGTTCTATCATTGGTCATCAGAGGAGGTGTCCCCTCTACTGTCCCCCTTGAAGAAGTTGTAGACCACGAAAAGGCACCCCTCAGCCTTGTCTTTAGCAAGTTGAGCAAACAAAGGGACTTCAGCCACTACTCCGAAGTCTTGCTATTGAGAACCTTCACCATCTTAGTCACCCTCCTCTGGACACACTTTAATAGTGTGATGTCCTTTTCATAGGACATAAGGAGCATAAAACCACACACAGTACTCAAGGTGGGGCTGCATCAGTCAAATCAAATCATTATCAAATATCAGCCTATATAGTACACTCTTCATTGTGTGTCTCTAGGAACAATATGCTGTATCAGTAATGACAGAATTTATGTGGTTTATTCTTTTTGGTCCAAAATGCAGTACATTTGTATTTTTAAATTCTTAAGTCTTATGGCATTTAATAATTTTTCATCAATTAGAATCAAATGCTGATATCTACACACATTCTTCTAAAGTATTTGCCAAGAAAATGGAATAAATTAAATATAATAATAAGATATAATGGGTTTCTGTGAGCAAAACAGAGGTCCTCAGTTTGCTGGTTTGCCATAAGTAAATATTTGCTATCATTTATATCCCTCACTGAACAATGTTTTGAGAAGGAGCCATTTAGTCTCTTATCATTTGCTATGAATGCATTTTGGAAAGTCAATATGAAACAAAAAGATAAAGTATGATAAATTGAGACCAAAGTCCAAGCTGAGAGGTCTCGTAAAGGACATAGGGTTGAAAATCAGAATGAAAACATCTTAGCAAGTATATTAAAGTTAAGAAAATATTCAGTTTGGGCAGGGATGTCTGAAACAGCTTCTTGACACTATTCTCTGCACAACTATGCAAAAATGGCTCAAATGCAGACAAAAGCATTTCCTGGGGCTGTTTCAGCGGGGAGAGAGGATATAGATAGAGGAAAGAAAAAAGAGTACTTCAGTAATTATTTTTTCTAGTGTCTATCCATCGAGCAAAAACCCCACAGACCTCAACTAAGGGATAAGATGTCCCTCTCTCTTTCAAGTGAGAGCATGAAACCTGAGCATGAGATTTACAATAGCCAGCACTCTGACCTCTGAACCTCTCTGCATCCAGCTTTTACTATCATATCAAAATTCAGACCTCACACATGGATTTTCTCTGGCTCTGTTTGAATTTGTCTCATAGAATTTAGCATGGTTCTTTTCTTTTCCTCTCAACATTTTTCCTCTACAGTGTGAGATTTATCATAGTTCCTCACCACCATGCTAGGAATTTTAATGTTGCAATATTTCCCAAGCCTTTAAAATCAGGTTTAGCTAAAAATTCAGCTTCTGTTCCATGAAGGAGGGAGGGAACTCAGAGAGTACAGTCAAGTAAGAAAGATGTTACAACATCATTTAGATTGTTTCAGGTACTGATCTCAGTATAGATTCCTTAATACGCTTCTCACTTCGAAGTCTTCCTTTGATTCATCTTCAACGGCTCTGAAGTTCAGTCTCTCAAAAGTTTGCTAAGTACTGTGCAAGAGAAACTTCTATCACCTCTAACTAGCACATGAGTTAGTGCTCAGCCTGTATCCTTGTCATGGGTTCAGCAGTAGCAGTCATTTTTCTCCTTCTTAGTAGTTGGTGCAGCACTGTGTTTTTGACTTGTG